>JAGIQG010000003.1:9280188-9497688 GCA_024679065.1 Sphyrna mokarran | reverse complement strand
TCCATTCACTCACCAGCCTCTGAGTGAAAAACCTACCCCTGACATCTCCTTTGTATTTGCTTCCCTGCACCTTAAATCTGTGTCCTCTCGTAGTGACCATTTCAGCTCGGGGGAATAGTCTCTGAGAGTCCACCCTATCTATTCCTCTCAACATTTTATAAACCTCTATCAGGTCGCCTCTCAACCTACGTCGCTCCAGTGAGAAGAGTCCCAGCTCCCTCAACCTATCTTCATAAGGCCTGCCTCCCAATCCAGGCAGTATCCTTGTAAATCTCCTCTGAACTCTCTCTATAGCCTCTACATCCTTCCTATAATGAGGCGACCAGAACTGCGCACAATACTCCAACTGGGGTCTGACAAGAGTCTTATAAAGCTGCATCATTACCTCCTGACTCCTAAGCTCTATTCCTCGATTTAATGAAGGCCAGTACACCGTACGCCTTCTTGACCACCTCCTCCACCTGCGAGGCCAATTTAAGAGTCCTATGGACCCGGACCCCGAGATCCTTCTGCTCTACAACACAGCTAAGACTCCTACCCCTTATATTGTACTCCTTCATCCCATTATTCCTGCCAAAATGGACCTTACGTTAATAGGCTTACGTTAACTCTGCAATGAAGTTATTGTGAAATTCCACGAGTCACCACACTCCAGTGCCTGTTCGGGTACACTGAGGGAGCATTTAGCATGGCCAATGCATCTAACCAGCATGTCCTTCAGACTGTGGGAGGAAACCGGAGCTTATGTCAGGATGAGGCTTGAAGGCTCAGGTAGTGCAATGGATAGCTATAGATTAGCTAGGAAGGAGGTAAAAAGTGAATTGAGGAGAGCTAAGAGGGGACACGAGAAGATGTTGGCTGATAGTATTAAGGAGAATCCTAAAGCTTTCTTTCGATATGTTAAGAATAGAAGATTGGTTAGGGCAAGATTAGGGCCAGTCATAGACAGCAGTGGGAAGTTGTGCGTGGAGCCTGAAGAGATTGGTGAGGCACTGAATAAATATTTCTCTTCGGTATTCACGCAGAGTGCTGGAAATGTATCTGTGGAGAGCACTGAGGTACAGGGTTGCAAATTGGGGAGTATTGTAGTAGATAGGGAGGATGTGTTAGAAATTCTCGAGGGTTTGAAGTTGGATAAGTCCCCTGGGCCGGACGGATTTACCCTAGGATTCTCTGGGAGGCAAGAGAGGAGATTGCAGAGCCTCTGGCTCTGATCTTCAGGTCCTCGTTGGTTACGGTGTGGTTCCGGAGGACTGGAGGATAGCGAATGTGGTCCCATTGTTTAAGAAGGGGAAGAGAGACCTTCCTGGGAATTATAGGCCAGTGAGTCTTACTTCTGTTGTGGGCAAGGTATTGGAGAGAATTATTAGGGATAGGATTTATAGTTATTCAGAGAGAAATGAATTGATTGGGGATAGTCAGCATGGTTTCGTGAAGGGTAGGTCATGCCTTACTAACCTCATTGAGCTTTTTGAGAAAGTGACCAGAGATGTGGATGGGGGTAAGGCGGTTGATGTAGTATATATGGACTTTAGTAAGGCGTTTGATAAGGTGGCCCATGGAAGACTTCTACAGAAAATGCAGATGTGTGAATAGAGGGTGATTTAGCTAATTGGATTAGGAATTGGCTGGCAGATAGAAGACAGAGGGTGGTGGTTGATGGGAGATATTCATCGTGGAGTTCGGTGACGAGTGGTGTGCCTCAGGGGGTCTGTTTTGGGGCCCCTGCTGTTTGTAATTTTTATAAATGATCTGGATGAGGGTATTGAGGGATGGATCAGTAAATTTGCAGATGATACTAAAGTTGGTGGTGTGGTGGATAGTGAAGAGGGGTGTTTTAGTTTACAGAGTGACTTGGACAAGTTGCAGAGCTGGGCCGAGAGGTGGCAAATGGAGCTTAATGTGGAAAAGTGTGAGGTAATGCACTTTGGCAGGAACAATAAATGTGTAGAGTATAGGGCTAATGGTAGTGCTCTTAATAGTGTTGAGGAACAGAAGGATCTTGGTGTATGTGTCAATAGATCCCTGAAAGTAGGCAGTCAAGTGGATAAAGTTGTTAAGGCATATGGAGTCTTAGCTTTTATTGGTAGGGGGGATTGAATTTAGGAGCCGCAGCATCATGTTGCAACTGTACAAAACTCTAGTGCGGCCGCACTTGAGTATTGTGTGCAGTTCTGGTCGCCACATTATAAGAAAGATGTGGAGGCATTGGAGAGGGTACAGAGGAGGTTTACTAGGATGTTGCATGGTATGGAGGGCAGGTCCTATGAAGAGAGGTTGAAGGATTTGAGGTTGTTTTCGTTAGAAAGGAGGCGGCTAAGGGGGGATCTTATTGAAGCATATAAGATGATTAGAGGTTTGGATAGGGTGGACAGTGATAGCCTTTTTCCTAGGATGGAGAAAGCTAGCACGAGTGGACACAACTTTAAATTAAGGGGTATGAGTTATAGGACGGATATCAGAGGTAGGTTCTTTACTCAAAGAGTGATTAGGGAGTGGAATGCCCTGCCTGCAGCTGTGTAGATGCGCCAAGTTTGGTGGCGTTTAAGAGGTTAGTTGATAAGTATATGGATGATAAGGGAATGGTTTAGTTAGGAGGGGCATTGCTTTTTATTTTGGTCGGCACAACATCGAAGGCCGAAGGGCCTGTTCTGTGCTGTATTGTTCTATGTTCACACGGAAGAAACCCATGCAGACATGGGGAGAATATGCAAATTGCACACAGGCAGTCACCCAAGCCGGGAGTTGAACCCCAGTCCCTAGCGCTATGAGGCAGCAGTGCTAACCACTCTGTTACCATGCCACCCTAATTTTTATATGAGATATTCAGTGTAACAAAGAACTTCTTGGGGGAATCCAAGGTCAATAAACAATGGTTGGAGAGTTAGAGAAGAAGTCAAAAGCTCCTGTGACAATTTCATCTTTCTATTGTTATACAAAACAATAATGTACCATTGCACTGTGTGTCAGGACCTATTTACTGAACCTCTGTTCAAGGGCAGACTCACTCAATTCTGCACCGTCACTTTTTTGATGCACTTACAAACTAGTTACCGTGACAACAACTTGGATTTATAAAGCACTTTAATTATAACAAGAAATCCCAACGTGTTTAACAAGGGCATTAAGGCACACAGTGTGATATTGTGTGACATAAAGCGATATTAGGGCAGGTAAAAGTTTGGTCACAGAGGGACTGTAGTTTTTAAGGAGCGTCTTAAAGGAGGAAAGGCAGATAGGGATGTGAGGAGGTTAAAAGAGGGAAAGCCAGAGCTCAGGGAACAATGCAACCCTCAGTAAACTTGCAGCCCGCACTTGTCCTTATTGCAGTTCCCTCGCCAACCCTTCCAATGGCTACCTCTTTTTTAATTCATTTGTGGATCATGGGCATCGCTGTCTTGCCAGCACTTGTTGTCCAACCCCTAGTTACCCTGAGAGTCAACCACATTGCTCTGGCTCTGAAGTTACATATAAACCAGACCAGATAAGGATGGCAGATTTCTTTCCCTAAAGGACATGAGTGAACCAGATGTGTTTTTTCTGACAACCGACAATGGTTTCACAATCACCAGTGGATTCTTAAGTTCAGATATTTTTTCTTGAATTCAAATTCACAGTTGATACTAAGATTGGTGACAGTGGAGAAGATTATCTCGGATTGCAGCTGCTTGATTTTATCAGTCAGAACACTAAATACAGGAGTTGGGACGTCTTGTTGAAGTTGTACAAGACTTGGTAAGGTCACACTTGGAATACTGTGTGCAATTCTGGTCACCCTAATATAGAAAGGATGTTATTAAACTAGAATGAGTACAGAAAAGATTTACTAGGATGCTATCAGGACTTGGCAGTTTGAATTATAAAGAGAGGCTGGATAGACTGGGACTTTTTTCTCTGAGCATAGGAGGCTGAGGGGCGATCTTATAGAGATCTATAAAATAATGAGGGGAATAATCAGCATGGTTTTGTAAAAGACAGGTCGTGCCTTACGAGTTTAATTGAGATCTTCGAAAATATGACTGAACACATTGACGAAGGAAGAGCAGTGGACGTGGTGTACATGGACTTCAGCAAGGCATTTGACAAGGTCCCCCATGCAAGACTTCTTGAGGAGGTGAGAGGGCATGGGATCCAGGGGGCTTTGGTCTTGTGGATCCAGAACTGGCTTGCCTGCAGAAGGCAGAGGGTGGTTGTGGATGGCTCTTTTTCTGCATGGAGGTCGGTCAGCAGTGGAGTGCCCCAGGGATCGGTTCTAGGACCCTTGCTGTTTGTCATTTTCATAAATGACCTGGATGAGGAAGTGGAGGGATGGGTGAGTAAGTTTGCCGATGACACGAAAGTTGGTGGTCTTGTGGATGGTCTGGAGGGATGTCAAAAGTTGCAGCAGGACATCGACAGGATGCAAGACTGGGTGGAGAAGTGGCAGATGGACTTCAACACGGATAAATGTGTTGTGGTCCATTTTGGCAGATCCAACGGGATGAATGAGTACACTATCAAAGGTAGGAGTCTTAGCTGTGTGGAAGAGCAGAGGGATCTTGGGGTCAGGGTCCATAAGACTCTCAAATCGGCCTCCCAGGTGGAGGATGTGGTTAAGACAGCTTACGGTGTACTGGCCTTCATTCATCGAGGGATTGAGTTCAGGAGTCAGGAGGTAATGCTGCAGCTTTATAGGACCCTTGTCAGACCACACTTGGAGTACTGTGCGCAGTTCTGGTAGCCTCACTATAGGAAGGACGTGGAAGCTATTGAAAGGGTGCAGAGGAGATTTACAAGGATGTTGCCTGGATTGGGAGGCATGCCTTATGAAGACAGGTTGAGGGAGCTGGGACTGTTCTCCCTGGAGAGACGAAGGTTGAGAGGCGACCTGATAGAGGTTTACAAGATGTTGAGAGGATTAGATATGGTGGACTCTCAGAGACTATTTCCCAGGGCTGAAATGGTCGCGACGAGAGGGCACAGATTTAAGGTGCAGGGAAGCAAGTACAGAGGGGATGCTAGGGAAAGTTTTTCACTCAGAGGGTGGTGAGTGAATGGAATCGGCTGCCATCGGTGGTGGTCGAGGCGAACTCGCTGGGGTCTTTTAAAAGACTTCTGGATGTGTATATGGGATCCAATGGGATTGGGGGTTATAGATAGGTCTATGGCTGGGTAGGTTTTGATGTGTTCGGCACAACTTGTGGGCCGAAGGGCGTGTTTGTGCTGTAGTGTTCTATGTTCTATGTTCTATGAATAGATCAGCTAGATAGTCAATATCTTTTACCAAAAGTAGGGGAATCTAAAACTAGAGAGCATAGGTTCAAGGTGAGAGGGGAGAGATACAAAAAGGTCTAGAGGGGCACTTTTTTCACACAGAGAATGGTGAGTGTCTGGAACAAGCTTCCAGAGTTAATAGTAGAACATAATTTTATCTTTTAAAAAGTGTTTAGACAGTTTTATTGGTATAGAGATATATGGGCCAAATGCAGGTAATTGGGACTAACTCAGTGGTTAAAAGAAAAGGGGCGGCATGGACAGGTTGAGTTGAAGGACTTGTTTCCATACTGTTAATTGCTATGACTCTATGACCAACTGCTGCAGTGGGATTTGAACTCAGGTCCCCAGAACATAGCTGCATTTTTGGATGAAAAGTAATAATAGCACTAGGCCATTGCCTCCCTCCTTGCTGTTCACCATCTCTATCACCATCAACCAGTTTTCCACTCACTGACTGATCACTCACCATGCCTTTCTCCCTTGTCATCTCCCTCCCACTTACTGCTTCTTTCCTGTCTCCATCTCCCTCCAAGTCATCACCCTCCGCTGACTGCTTCTTTCCTCCTCTTCATTTCCCTCCCACTCACCATCTCCCTTCCACTATCTCTTTTTCCCTCCTCCATCTTCCTCCCGCTCACCACCTCCTTCTGGCTCACTGCCTGCTCCCTGTTCACTGACCCTCCCGTTACCACCTCTTCCCTCCAAGCTGTTGCTCACGGGGAAGGAGAGAGTGAGCAGGAAGTTCAGTGAATGCAGTGAGCAGAAGTGTCAGGGAGCATGAGGAGCTGAGAAAAATTTAGTAAGTCTTTAAGTGTTAATAAATTATTGAACACATTAGTAACAGCACATTTGGAGCACTAATGTGTTAATCTTTGATAGTTATATTTTGCAGTTTACATCCCAAGAATATTTTTTGAGGAAATATATCCTGATGGATCCACTTTTTATTAAATTCTACTGCTTAAAATTTTCCAACATCCCAATTTGCCCTCATTATTTTTTCCAGTGATGCCGCTGGCCAGAGCCTAAGGAATTGAAAGCATAGCAATCAATGTTGGAAAGATTAATATCAGGCACGCTGGAGAGGTTTGAAGTGAAGAGATGCAGAGATCTTGGCCGGAATTCTCCGACTTCGCCTGCATCTGGGATTCTCCAGTCCCGCTGCAGTGATTGGAGATTTGACTGAGCGCCAAATTCTCAGTTCTCACTGGCGAAATTGATCGAGGAATCCTGGCCCTCAGAAGGACTGTATGGCTGGAAAGTTTGCAGAGATGGGGGGTGGGGGAGTAGGTGGGGCATGGAGGGGGTTTCAAAAACAAAGAACAAAGAACAACACAGCATGGGAAACAGGCCCTTTCGCCCAACGAGCGCGCGCCACCATTTAACATTGTAAGTGCCCTCCACTCCCTTTGACCTTCGTCTACACCTATTGGGGAAGGAAAAACAGGGGTGGGAGCTTTGGAGTAAGTGCTGGTTTATTATTAATCGGGAAATGACAGCTTCTGTCGTTGTGGAGGTTTGTAAACCATTCGTTTTCAAGTGGGTTATTTATGCAAGTTGGCTATTTTTAATGTGCCTGCAAATTGCTCCCCAATCTCCCCCCGCTCTCCTTACACACATACATACACGCCCTCCCACGCCCATCACTCCCTGGACCTGACAACCGTTGATTAATTGCAGGAAGAAACCATTGTGTTCACCAATCAGTGTGGGAAGAAAATATTTCCCCAGGCAGACCTGGCCCCCACATCTCCGTCACTCCGCGCAGTGGTCACCAAACTCAGACACACACAAGGGAGGGAGATGACAAAAGCCTGCGATTATTTTACGTAATTAATGCAAATAGATATTCCTGTGTAACTACCACAGGAGCAGGCTTCCTCTTTCGCTTTCATCCTTCACCCACCACCCCCTCCCCACCCAACTCTTGAAGCTTTGTGGCTTATTATTTTGTGACAAGCTGACAAAGCCTGAATTACTGATTTCACAATCATGTGGCTAGTACAGCAAAGGCAAAAAAATCCAGCTCCGTATCCTGCGTTGCAATCTCAGTGATTTTGACCAAATAACCTGCTGTGTGTTTCTAGCCATGATGTGGAGGTGCCAGCGTTGGACAGGGGTAAACACAGTAAGAAGATTCACAACAGGTTTATTTGGTCGCAAAAGCCTCTAGCTTTCAAAGCGCTGCTTCTTCATCAGCTGAGTGGGATTTTTCCCAGAGAGAGATAGTTCTAGTCGTACAGATCAAAAAAGACCATTTGGCCCACTGATTCGGCACTGACAAGATCTGCCAAAATCGTTGCACTAGTCGCATTTTCCTGGACTTGTCCCACATCTTTGAATGTTATGATATTTCAAGTGCTTATCCAAATATTTTGTAAGGTTTCTGGCCTCCACTACTTTCCCAGGCAGTGCATTCCAGATTTCTACCATCCTCTGAGGGAAAAACTGTTTTCTCAAATCCCCTCTGAGTCTGCTATACTCATGTTAAAATATACCCTCTCCTGATTGACCCCTCAATCAAGGGGAGCAGTTGCTTTCTAGTCACCTTCTCCATGCTCCTCATGATCTGATACACCCCAGTAATGTTGCCCCCTTAGCCTTCTCTGCTCGAGAGAAAACAATCCAAATCTATCCAGTAGCTGAAATGTTCCATCCCAGGCGACATCCTGGTGAACCTCCTCTGTATCCCCTCTAATGCTATCACAACCTTCGTGTAGTAAGGTGACAAACTACACTGTTAAGGCTTAACCAATGTTCTGTACATATCCAACACAGTAAGAAGTCTGATAATGCCAGGCTAAAATCCAATGGGTTTATATGGATTCGGAGTACCCCTCCTTTATCAGGTGAGCCACTCCAAAAACTCGTGATTCCAGATAAACTTATCAGACTTTAACCTGAGGTTGTGAGACTTCTTACTCTGCCCATCCCTGTCCATCTACAATGTGGAGATGTGGCATCTCCACATCGTAACTCCAACATAACTACCTTGTTCTTATAATCTATGTTACGACTGATAAAAGCAAGTGTCCCATCACCACCCATAATTCAGCTTGAGTGCTGAATGTTCTGGAATTATCAGTCTATCAGTCATGGCTCAGTATGTATCATTCTCTCCTCTGGGACGCAAAGGGATGTGGGTGAACATCCAGTTCCAGGAAACTACAGCGCACACATCTCTGCTGATATTTCTAATGGTCAGATCATGTCTGATTGGGCAGTTGAGATGGTTTACAAAGAAGGGCTATGTGGAGTAATGGCTGCTAACATCCTCACAAAACGGATTTCAGAAAATGAGATGACTTCACCAACAACCTGTCCTGGTCCCCCTTGACACTATAGTTCAGAAAACCTGCCAACACCTCTACTTTCTCAGAAGACTAAGAAAATTCAACATGTCATCTACAACCCTCACCAACTTCTACAGATGTACCATAAAATCTACTCCTGGTTGTATTACAGCTCGCTATGGTGCCTGCTCTCACCAAGACTGCAAGGAACTGCAATAGGTCGTGAACAAAGTTCAGTCTATCTATCAAACCAGCCTCCCATCAGTTGACACTGTCTACAATTTCTGCTGCCTCGGAAAAGCAGCCAGCATAATCATGAACCCCAAGCACCCCAGACATATCCCCTTTTCCATCTTCTTCCATTGGGAAAGAGATACTGAAGTCTGAGGTCACGTACCAACCAACTCAATAACAGCTTCTTCCCTGCTGCCACCAGACTTTTGAATGGACCCACCTTACATTAAATTGACTTTCTCTACACCATAGCAATGACTGGAACGGTACGTTCTGCTCTCTTTCCTTTCCTTCTTTATGAACGGTATACTTTGTCTGTATAGCCCATGCGAAACAATACTTTTCACTGTATTTTAATGCACGTAACAACAATAAATCAAATCAAGTCAAATTATGCTTTCTGGACAGAGGGACAATCAGCAGAACTTACCCACACTGAAACCAATGGCCATTACTGTGGGCAGGACGGGAACTTTTGCAGAGTCATGAAAAGTCAATAGCACTCTAAGTGTTTCTGTCCCTCTCATGATGATGCCCTTTAATGTTGATGCCAGAAAACCCCAGCCAATGTGTCTGGGACGTTACTTCCAAATGAAAATGTGTTACCCACGTGAAACTTGGCTGCCCCCTCACCATTCCAACAGAAGAGGTTTAAAGGACATTCTAGTGGACCCATCAGCCCCTTGTAGCTGAAAGTTCAAATAAAGCCATTCAATGAAGGTGGGACTAAGTGGAATGTTGTGGGAACAGCAATTGTCCCCTCTCCCCCATTGCTTTATTGACTCAACCCCTTGCTTGATTTTATTCACTTAGGGGATGCAAACATCACTGGCTAGGCTCAGTATTTATTGTCCATCCCTAATTTCCTTTGAGAAAGTGGTGGTACTCTGCCTTCTTGAACCACTGCAGTCTCTAAGATGTAGGTACACCCACGATGCTGTTAGCCAGGGAATTCCGGGACGTTAAAGGAACGGCGATATATTTCCAAAGTCAGGATGATGAGTGGCTTGGAGGGGAAATTTCAGGTGGTGGTGTTCCCAGGTATCTACTGCCCTTGTTCTTCTAGATAGTCTTGGGTTTGGAAGAACTGCCAAAAGAACTGCGTTGTGTTCCTCTAGTAAATCTTCTCTAAGATTTGTCGATTGTAGAAGGATTGAACGTTTGTGCAAGGCACAGCAATTAACTTAGCTATTTTGTCTTTTATAGTGCCAGGATTCTAGAATATTGTTTGAGCTGCTCTCATCCAGGGAAATAGAGAGTATTTCATCACATTCTTGACTTGCACCTTTTAGGTGGTGAACAAGATCAGTGTGATCATTGCAGGATTCCTACCTTTTCGTCTCCTCTGGTAGCATTTGTATGGAGTGGACAATGAGATATCTTGATATCGCCAAGGCATGACTGAAGCTAAAGGAACAGAAGGTCAACACCTTGTTAATCCATAACAGACCTAGCAAGGCAGCCTGGATCAACAGCACAGAGAGGCCACCCATATTCACAGGAAAAGGAACAGTTAATGGAGGCGATGCAAAGGGGCAAATTGATTTCACATGCAAGATTACATTTCTCCTCTGTAGCAACTTGACTACAATCTCTTCTCTAAAAGCCTGAAACTTCTAAACTCCATTGAATTTTGTAAGGCCTACATTGTTATCTTAAAGTACTGGTTAAAAAAGGGCATCCTGATTTTTCTTACTTTATTAGCTATCTAAGTGCAGTTTACAATTCCAGAAATCATCTTTCCCTGTGTTTATGTGTGCTCTGCATGTTTGGTGAGTCGTTCATGTATTGGAAGGGCCAGGAGTGATACATTCAAGATGCCAAACAATTACAAATTTGACATTCATTTTCATTCCCGATACTTCAACACATGACCTCATGTTGCCAAGTATCCCAACCCCCTCTCCAGACTCCTACCAATGCTCACCCATCACCTCCATCCTCACACTGCCTCACCTCAACGGAAAACAAACAAACTCCTGGATTGGCCAACTCTTGCCTCTCAGGCTGGCAACCCTCTCTTCCCATATCCAATACATTTTTGGCCCTGATATACAGAAATGTACAAAGAAACTGAAAAGAAACATGATTCTATTTAATGCTTCCTCTGCATTTTCTCTTCAGGGTTTCTCTCAGCTGCATCTTGGCGAATAATCTCCAAATTCTTGGAGACCCCAGGGCATTCCTGGCAGGGTGGGCAAACTCAGGATAGGACCAAAAGCTGCAGGCGTGAGCTGCATTTGTAATGACTGTGACACAGTGAGCATTCATCTTTTCCTTGTGGTTTTCTTTCCAATTCCAGTACACCCTTATCAGGCATTTGCAGTGCAGCACTTAACTTGGGAATCTCATTTGTACTGTCTCATTTTAAGCTTCAGAAATGCTGCACTTCCTGCCCACATTAGGATTGGATGGAGTTTCAGGAAGCAAGTTGTCATGCTATTGTGAATGTTCCTTCACTGAGCTATTGCATGTCGCAACAATGCAGACTGGCCTTTATCTGATGAGTTATGTTGTTTTATTTTTAAAGAAAATGTAATTTATTTTCTCCTCTCACGTATCTAAGTGAGTCTGTTTTTTTTTAATTCTATTGCTTTGAGTATAAATATGTTATACTGTTTCATTCCCTAATTCTGTGACCTCCAGCCTCACTCACTGTAATTATAAATTGTAATTTTTTTTTAAATCACTCTTGAAACATGGCCAATATTTGTTGCCCACCCTAGTTGCCCTTGAACTGAGTGGCTTGCCAGGGCATTTCAGAGGGCAGTTGAGAGTTAACCACATTGCCCTGGAGTCACACATAGGTCAGACAGGGTAAGGGCAGTAGATTTCCTTCCCTGAAGGACATTGATGAACAAGATGGGCTTTTCCAACAATCGACAATGGCTTCATGGTCATCAGTAGATTCTTAATTCCAGATTTTTTTTTTATTGAATTCAAATTCCACCATCTGCCGTGGCCCCAGATGGTCCTCACAACATTAATATTCTGGAGATAATGCCACGAGGCAATCATCTCCCAGGATCTCAAGCCTGGATATCCTTCACTGCTGGACAAGAGTAGCTCATCCAGTCGGAATGGAAACGATGTGTTTGTGTTGAGTCAATTGACCTCAGTTAGTAAGGATGCTACAACCACACAAATTCAAGGTGTACTATATCATTCCATAGTGAGTGAAGTGCCTCTGAAGTACAATCACTGTTGGAATATGAGAAACATGGTGGCCAATTTGGGCACATTGCCCAAGGTCAGTTGGTAATCTCAGTGGGCCTGACCTGCGTCAGTGGGGAGAGAATTGAGCCAACATTTTGAGTCAGGGTGACCCTTCATCAGAGCTGAGAGCAAAGAGAGTCAGCAAAGGTTTACACAATGAGGGTGAGGGGGAGGGGTGTGGAATGGGACAATGTAAATGGGGATACAGGAGGCTGAGATGGTGTTGAAAGTGTCCGTTAAGTGCTCAGAGTGTGTGAATAGCAGAACAGAGGTGCAGATTGTTAAAGGGCTGCCTGAGGAATGCAGCAATTGCCCTGCAGGGAGAGGCAAAAGATGAGGGGAGGGTGGAAAAGACGGCAAGAAAGATCCCACGCATCGGGAACAGTCAACCCGCTGTGCTAAAAAATAAGCTCAGCCAGATGGGAGAATAGCCCAGCCCTTGTCTTTGTTGTAATGTTGGGAAGACGGCAGTCAACCTGCAGTGTGGCAAGCTCTCAGAAGTGTAATGATCAGATAATTTTTTTTAATTAAGCTGATTGTGGGATAAATATTGGTCAGAGCACCACGGAGAGCACCATGGAGCCAGGACGGTGCCACAGGATCTTATGAGTCTATCTGAGAGGGCTGACAGGCCCCTGTTTTAGCTGAAAGACTGCATCTCCGGCAGTGCTGCACTCTCTCGGTACTGCAGTGAAGCATCAGCCTGGATGATGTGTTCAAATTCCTGAAGTGGGGCTTGAAGGTGCAGAACTCTTGACTCAGAGTGTGTTACCCACTCAGCCACCACTGACACTTAGAAGAAAAGCATGCCTGGGCTGCCAGCGAACTCACATGCCATCTTCTCCAACGCCGAGTGTCAACAGCTGGTGACACAGGCTGGCATTTTGTTCTTGGCACGTTATGTCCCAATTCAGTTTCCAGAGACGAGTCTTGGAGTTTGATTTCAGCATCACAAAGACTGCGACATACAAAGATGGGGGAATCGTGCGATCGGAGAAAAGCACTTTTCCGGGGTCGGGAAGATGGATAATTTATGTCTTGACACGGCAGCATGCCTGGGGATTTTGGATTGAGTGCAGCGTTGGGGCAACACTGCGCTATCGGAGGTCTGAACGAGGTGCTAAACTGAGGTCCCGTGTGCCCTCGAAACGTACGTGTCAAAATATTCCATCCACAGGAGAGCCGGGGGATTATCTTCAGTGTCTCAGCCGATTTTTCACAATCAACATCAGAAAAACAGATCATTCATTCATACAATCCCTACAGTACAGAAGGAGACCATTTGGCCCAACGAGTCTGCACCAACAACAATCCCACCCAGGTCCCATCCCCATAACCACACATATTCACCTTTCTAATCCCCCTGAAACCAATGGACAATTTAGCCAATGTCCAATCCACCTAACCTGCATATCTTTGGACTGTGGGAGGAAACTGGAGCACCCAGAGGAAACCCATGCAGACACAGGGAGAATGTGCAAACCCCACCCAAGGCCAGAATTGAACCCCGGTCACCGAAGCTGTGAGGCAGCAGTGCTAACCACTGTGCCACCATGTCACTCCATTATCACATGGCTCTTTATGGGAGCTTGCTCTGTACAATCTTTTTTTAAAAACAGTTTATTTATTTGTGTCACAAGTAAGCTTATAATAACATCGCAGTGAAAGTACTGTGAAAATCCCCTAGTCACCACATTCTGGCTCTTGTTTAGTTTCACTGAGGGATTTATCACGGCCAATGCACCTAACCAACGCGTCTTTCACACCATGGGAAGAAACCAGTGCACCCGGGGGAAACCCACGCAGACATGGGGAGAACGTGCAGACTCCCCATAGACAGTGACCCAAGTTGGGAATTGAACCCGGTCCCTGACGCTGTGAGGCAGCAGCACTAACCACTGTGCCGCTATGGATGCTATGTTTTCTACATTACAGCAGTTACTACATTTCCAAAGCACTTCAATGGCTGTAAAGACCTTTGTGATGTCCTGAGAGTGTGAAAGGTGCTGCGTTAAGTCACAAGTCTTTTTCGCGCCTCTGATTTTGAGGCAGTGTATCTATGGCTCTCTTGCCGAAGTTACAGCAATCTGGTGAAGTCCCGATGTCTCTGAGTCACAAAACAACAAAGCAAAGGCTGTTGAAGATGTGCAGCTCCATCTGGTGGAGTCACCATTCCACTGGGCACGGCGTGCTGAGAAGGAAAGGAGCAGCATCCTGGTGTGTTCACTGGCCAGTTACGCTGTTCACTGTGACTGTTCTTTACTCAGAGAATAGTAAGGGCGTGGAATGCCCTGCCTGTAGGTTCACCAACATTAAGAGCATTTAAATGGTCATTGTGTTAAACATATGGATGATATTGGAATGGTGTATGTTAGATAGGCTTCAGATTGGCTTCATAGGTTGGTGCAACATTGAGGGCCGAAGGGTTCGTACTGTGCTGTAATGTTCTATGCTCCATGTTCTATGTTCAAAGAGATTCCTGCTACCCGCAGCATAAGCATTAAAGACACCCAGCGGGAGATTTTCAATTGGAAAAGTTGGCTGTTTCCCCCATGGAAGAGAAGATTTGAGATATGGTTGGATAGAGGTGTTGAAAACCATGAGATTCTGGGCAGAGTAGAGAGAAGGTTCAAGGATAAGAAAGGAACCAAATGAAGTGATTGGCAAGAAGCCGAGTAACAGGTTTCTTTTGAAGCAGTCAGTGGTTCGGCATTGTCAGAGAGGGCGGGGGCCAGAGGTAGGTTCAATCAGGGATCTGAAAAGAGAATTGAAGAAGCACGGTGAAGGATAAAGGATAGGTGAATGGGATCAGCTGAATATTCTTGCACTGAACTGGCACTAGAGCAATAGGCCAAATGATCGCGTAGAATCCCAATAGTGCAGAAGGCAGCTATTCAGCTCATCTAGTCTGCATTAACCACAATCTTACCCAGATTCTATCCCTCCAACCCCAGACATTTACCCTAGCTGGTCTCCCTGATACAAAGGGGCAATTTAGCATGGGCAATCCACCTAACTGGCCCACCTTTGGACTGTGGGAGGAAACTGGAGCACTTGGAGGAAACCCACGCCGACACAAGGAACATGTGCAAACTCCATACAGCCAGTGACCTGAGGCTGGGAATTGAACCTGGGTTCCTGGTGCTGTGAGGCAGTAATGCTAACCACTGTATCACAATGCTGCCACAGTATAGTACCTGCTATACTGTAACCATTCAATGATTTCAATTCTATTTCGAGTGACTATTCTCCTTGAGAAGGTGGAAAATGGTAAGGGACTGGGCCTTTTAAGGTCAAGTTTGGCTTCTTATGCCACATTATAGGCAAGTCAATCTTCATCGACTGAACCTTCAGTTTGCCATATTCCAGGGTAGGCTTGATTTATCGCTAGCCAAGCTTTGATAACAATGGCAACATCAGCCAGCAACAAACATAGAATATCATCCACCAAATCCTGAATCCAGATTAGCCCCCAAGCCAATGCCTAAATGGATCATATAGTCCCACTTGGACAAGTCTGAGATCTGTCAGCTTGTTCCAAAGCTTTATCGGCCTTTGAGTCTCGTATATGCCTTCAGAAAGAGAACGTGTGCTTTGTATTAATCATGCTTCTGTGCATCCTAGCTTATGTGCCTCAATCATATCCCCCCCTCAGCTTTCTTTGTTCTATCCAAGTCTGTCCAGTCTCTCCTTATTGTAATGTGCAATCACTTCTGTGTGTAAAGCTTGTGGCAGCTAAATTTATGCATAGCAAGCTCCAAAAACAGGAGTGTGCAAATGGCAAAGTCATCCTTGCTTTGTGATGTTGAATGAGAGATGATCACTCTCCAGGACACTGGACAGAACCCCCCGAAATCTGGTTTGCTTGTCCCTCCTCTGCGACCATGTTCACCACTGGCCACTTACTCGATATTTTTTCGGATTGGCAGGCAGACTTAGTTTTCAGTTTCCAGTGGTGCACAGCTATCAGCAAAACAAGAAATTGTGAAGTATGTTCTTGGAGACATTGATCAGGCCTGGAGTTCTCCAAGATTGAACAGCTTTCTGTCCGTAGAAACATAGGAGCTAGAAGCTGGAGATAGCCATTTGGCCCTTTGAGCCTGTTCTGACATTCATTTTAATCATGGCTAATCATCAAATTCAACATCCTGATCCCCCTTTCCTCCCATATCACTTGATCCCTTTAGTCTCAAGAGCTATATCTAATTTCTGCTTGAAATCAGACAATGTTTTGGTCTCCACTGCATCCTGTGGTAGAGAATTCCACACATTCATCACCCTCTTGGGTGAAGAAATTTCTCCTCACCTCAGTGAGGACGATGCTATCCAGATGATAGCTGACTTTGATGTCATGATCACCACCATGGAAGACATTGGAGAATCATGTCAAAGAAAAACATGCTAAAGAGGGTTGTTACCAGCTCCCAGTCCTGCCTCGCTCCACGTAGGAATGGGCCAGAAGATTCATCATCTACAAATGGGCAGCACATTTGCCTTCAACCAACTCCAAAAGCAGTTAAAGTACAAAGGGGTAGAAAACTGGGCAAAGCATTATAAATTCACTGAGGGATACTGTGGTCAGGAAATCAAAATAGCTGGGGAATGTTTCCAGTGGAAGGGGAATCCCATTGTCATGCAACGTTGCAAAGCACATATCATATTTATGAATGACATCATTGTTTCATTTGCTGCATCAGATCTTGTGAGTTTACTGTGCACAGAGATTAAAAATTAAAGTGGAGACTATGTATTTATCATAAACTAGGAAATTCTTATTATCCTTGATTTCCATAAAAGAGGAGGTGGAATTGTGAGGGTTAGTTATCTTCCTAAAATGTTGTAATCTGGGGTGAGGCTTTATACCTGCTCTGAGTCTCCCTACCCATGGATTGATTTCCTAACCATCTTGTTTTGACAATTATCAAAACAGAATGCCTCACCGAGTGCCTTAGTCATGTCTCTGGGACTTTCCAAAGTGCACTCCAAGCAGCGGGGGAACTTTATAGTGTGGTCACTATTGATAATATCATGACCAGGTTAGGATGTGTAAGAAAGCTTCTCTTTGTTTCTTGCACGCCATACAGACAAAACATATCATTCATAGACTATATGTGGAGACTGAGTGCAAAATGTAGAGCTACAGCTAGGGTGTAAAAAAAGATTAACCTAATATTAAAGGTAAAGTTTATTAGTCACAAGTAAGGCTTACATTAACACTGCATGATGTGGAGATGCGGCGTTAGACTGGGGTTGTTACAGTAAGAAGTCTCACAGCTCCAAGTTAAAGTCCAACAGGTTTATTTGGTAGCACAAGATTTCGAAGCGCTGCTCCTTCATCAGGTGAGTGCAGGATTTGGTTCACAAACAGGCATATATAGACACAAATTCAATTACAAGATAATGGCTGGAATGCAGTCTTAACAGGTGACCAAGTCCTTACAGGTGCAGACAATGTGTGTGGAGAGAGGGTTACACACAGGTTAATGAGGTGTGTATTGTCTCCAGCCAGCACAGTTAGTGAGATTTTGTAAGCCCAGGCAAGTCGTAGAGGTTAAGATCAAACATAGAACATTACAGCGCAGTACAGGCCCTTCGGCCCTCAATGTTGCACTGACCAGTGGAACCAATCTAATGACCCTCTAACCTAAACTATTCCAATGTTATCCATGTGCCTGTCCACTAACCATTTGAATGCCCTTAAAGTTGGCGAGTCCAGAACTGCTGCAGGCAGGACATTCAATGCCCTTACTACCCTCTGAATAAAGAACCTATCTCTGACATCCATCCTATAATTACTACCCCTTAATTTAAAGCTATGTCCCTTCGTGTTAGCCATCTCCATCCGAGGAAAAAGGCTCTCACTGTCCACACTATCTACCCTCTGATCATCTTGTATGCCTCAATTAGGTCACTTCTTATCCTTCTTCTCTCTAATGAAAATAACCTCAAGTCCCTCAGCCTTTCCTCATAAGACCTTCCCACCATACCAGGCAACATCCTGGTAAACCTCCTCTGCACCCTTACCAATGCTTCCGCATCCTTCCTATAATGCAGCAACCAGAACTGTACGCAATACTCCAAGTGCGGCTGCACTAGAGTTTTGTACAGTTGCAACATGACCTCATGACTCTGAAATTCAATCCCTCTACCAATAAATGCTACACACCGTACACCTTCTTAACTAACTTATCAACCTAGGTGCCAACTTTCAGGGATCTATGCAAGTGTATACAGAGATCTCTCTGCTGTCGACATTACCCTGCGGGAGAAGATAAAACAAAGTACATCCAGGGCGTGTGAATATAGAACATAGATCATAGAACACTACAGCACAAACAGGCCCTTCGGCCCACAAGTTGTGCCGAGCACATCAAAAACCTACCCAGCCATAGACCTATCTATAACCCCCAATCCCATTGGATCCCATATACTCATCCAGAAGTCTTTTAAAAGACCCCAGCGAGTTCGCCTCGACCACCACCGACGGCAGCCGATTCCATTCATTCACCACCCTCTGAGTGAAAAACTTTCCCCTAGCATCCCCTCTGAACTTGCTTCCCTGCACCTTAAATCTGTGCCCTCTCGTCGCGACCATTTCAGCCCTGGGAAATAGTCTCTGAGAGTCCATCCTATCTAATCCTCTCAACATCTTGTAAACCTCTATCAGGTTGCCTCTCAACCTTCATCTCTCCAGGGAGAACAGTCCCAGCTCCCTCAACCTGTCTTCATAAGGCATGCCTCCCAATCCAGGCAACATCCTTGTAAATCTGCTCTGCACCCTTTCAATAGCTTCCACGTCCTTCCTATAGTGAGGCTACTGCGCACAGTACTCCAAGTGTGGTCTGACAAGGGTCCTATAAAGCTGCAGCATTACCTCCTGACTCCTGAACTCAATCCCTCGATGAATGAAGGCCAGTACACCGTAATCTTTCTTAACCACATCCTCTACCTGGGAGGCCGATTTGAGAGTCTTATGGACCCGGACCCCAAGATCCCTCTGCTCTTCCACACAGCTAAGACTCCTACCTTTGATAGTGTACTCATTCATCCCGTTGGATCTGCCAAAATGGACCACAACACATTTATCCGCGTTGCAGTCCATCTGCCACTTCTCCGCCCAGTCTTGCATCCTGTCGATGTCATGCTGCAACTTTTGACATCCCTCCAGACCATCCACAACACCACCAACCTTCGTGTCATCGGCGAACTTACTCACCCATCCCTCCACTTCCTCATCCAGGTCATTTATGACAATGACAAACAGCAAGGGTCCTAGAACAGATCCCTGGGGCACTCCACTGGTGACCGACCTCCATGCAGAAAAAGAGCCATCCACAACCACCCTCTGGCTTCTGCAGGCAAGCCAATTCTGGATCCACAAGGCCAAAGCCTCTTGGATCCCATGCCTTCTCACCTTCTCAAGAAGTCTTGCATGGGGGACCTTGTCAAATGCCTTGCTGAAGTCCATGTACACCACGTCCACTGCTCTTCCTTCGTCAATGTGTTCAGTCACATTTTCGAAGATCTCAATTAAACTCGTAAGGCACGACCTGCCTTTTACAAAACCATGTTGACTATTTCTAATCAACCTAAACTTCTCCAAATGCTCGTAAATCTTGTCCCTCAGAAGCCTCTCCATCAGCTTACCAACCACTGAGGTCAGACTCACCAGTCTGTAATTTCCAGGACTATCCCTGTTCCCTTTCTTGAAAATAGGGACCATATCCGCAATCCTCCAATCCTCCGGAACCTCTCCCGTCTCCATCGACAGGGTCATTAATTATGCTGGCTGCTTTGCCGAGGCAGCGGGAAGTGTAGACAGAGTCAATGGATGGGAGGCTGGTTTGTGTGATGGATTAGGCTACATTCACAAACTTTTGTAGTTTCTTGTAGTTTGTTGGACAGAGCAGGAACCATACTAAGCTGTGATACATCCGGAAAGGATGCTTTCAATAATGCTCCTGATAACATTTGTGAGAGCCTTGGTGGACATGTTAAATTTCCTTAGCCTTCTGAGAAAGTTGAGTCATTATAAGGATGAATGTGCCAAATCAGTGTACGACTTCACTATTTATCTACCAATTCCAAATAACTCAGGTGTTCCTGAACTTAAGCAGCCATTAGGTTGTTTTCATTTTGCTTAAAAAAAATCCACCCAGGTAAAGATATTAAAGTGTTTTTAAAAAAAAGATAAATTCACCAACGCATCATACACACATACAAGCGTGCAAAAATACAAAGTAGAGAAGCTTAACTTTTGGTGAAATTCAGATTCAACGATTAAAAAGCAGAGATATAAAATGTGGGACTTTCCGGATGCACTTGCCCTGAAACTGGAAAATCCCACTCGAAGTCAACAGATCTTTCCACACTCCATCCCCTGCTGGCTACAATTCCCGTGGCTGCAGAATGGGAGAATTTGCCCCAAAGAGTTTACTGATTATCAGTCCTTCACTGTTATGATTGGGGCAGCTCTTCAAGCTATTGTATTCTTTTATTTCCTGGAGATGTTGCTTTGAAATTTGAAGATTTCATCAGAATTACTCTGTTTGCCGTGCAGTTTTGTTTTATTCATTCGTGGAACGTGGGTGTCACTGGCTGGGCCAGCATTTATTGCCCACCCTAATTGCCCAAGTGCAGTTAAGAGTCAACCACATTGCTGTGGCTCTGGAGTCACATGGAGGCCAGACCAGGTAAGGACAGCAGATTTCCTTCCCTGAAGGACATTAGTGAAGCAGATGTGTTTTTCCAAAAATTGACAATGGCTTCGTGGTTGTTTAACAAAGAACATAGAACACTTCAGCACAAGTTGTGCTGATCATATCCCTACCTAACAGGCCTATCTATAACCTTCAATCCCATTAAATCCCATGTATTCATCCAGAAGACCCCAACGGGTTCACCTCCCCCACTACCGACGGCAGCCGATTCCACTCAGCCACTCACCATCTCCTCTGTACATATTCCCCAGCACATTAAACCTGTGTCCTCTCGTAGTAACCATTTCAACCCTGGGAAATAGCCTCCGAGAATCCACCCGATCTCTACCTCTCAACATCTTATAAACCTCTATCAGGTCGCCTCTCATCCTTCGTGTCTCCAAGCCCTCAACCTATCCTCATAAGACATGCCTCCCAATCCAGGCAACATTCTTGTAAATCTCCTCTGCATCCTTTCAATAGCTTCCACATCTTTTTTGTAATAAGGTTTAATTCCAGATTTTTATTGGATTCAAATTACACCATCTGCCGTGGCGGGATTTGAACCCTGGTCCACAGCGCACTATTCTGGGTCTCTAGATTACTCATCCAGCAACAATACCACTACATGAAATGCAGCTGATAAGATTCACTTTAATTGAGAGAGAGAGAGCGAGACAGCGGCGAGCAATATTTATGCCTTACGTTTATTCTCCGGACTGCCTGAAAGCCAGTAGGCTTTCTGCAACAAAAGACTTTCAAAACTCAAAGAGTTTCGGTCTAGTAGCAACTGACAATTGATATGCAAGGGAATATAATCTTCATTCCTTTCATGTTAACAAAGTGATTTCCACCTCTCATGTCAAACCTTTGATGCGAAGTAGAGGAAGATCAGGGTCTTTAGCACCTACTGTGTGCATTCATCCATTTCATTAGTTATCCTCTGTTCTCTCATATTTCCAGACACAGGGAGCTAAAGATGTTATTGTCCTTGCTATTTTGGGGTAAGTCCTGACAAAGATTGGCACAACAATCCAAAAGGATCCAGCATGTCCAGGCACATTTATTGTAATCTACCGTTGAGAAGATTCCAGAAGCTTAGCCGACTTGCAGCCTCAAATGTCAAGTGACCTATGGCAGCCATTTGTTGCAGCAGTTGGAACTGCTATGGAATTCGCTACCCCAGGAGGTGGTGGGTACAAGGGCATTGAGTAAATTTGGGAAGGAGATAGATTTTTAATTAGTAGTGGTTGAAGGGTTACGGAGAGCAAGCAGGAAAGTGGAGACGAGGCCACGATGAGATCAGCAGTGATAGCATTGAATGGCGGAGTAGGCTCAAGGGGCTAAATGACCTCACCCTTCTCCTAGTTCTGATGTTATTTATGTTCACAGTAGCGGGACTGGAGAATTTCAACTGCAGGCAAGACTGGAGAATGTGTTTAGATGGAGGTTTATATGATGCTGTTTAGAAATTCTGATCAAAGCAGATAGGAGGGGCATCTGATTTGAAAAACCAGAAGATTTCTGCTACTAAATCTCGATACTAGATTTTGGGGATTTTTGTTTTCCCATTTTGCCAATCAATGCTGGGTTATGGCTGCTTCCGGTTATATCAGAGCAATTTTTGAATCACCACCAACCATACTGCACCACACTGCCTCAACACCCACCAATCCCCACTCCTTCACACCCCACCTACACACACAAACATACAGTAGTACATACACTTACTCCCATTTCACAAGGGACAGGCTATGAGGAGTAGGTATGGATAATTAAAGGTAAGAGGTAAAGTCGCCATAGTCCCAGATGACCAAAGGCTGCTTCCCCCCCTTTGAGTGGGGGAAATGAGGGGGGAGGCACGAAGACAGAAAGTCAGGTTTGAGCAAAGGAGTCTGAGACAAGATTTAGCATGCTGTCCACATCAAATCATACAATCATAGCATCCCTATGCTGCAAAAGGAGACCATTGGGCCCATCAAGCCTGCACTGACAACAATCACACTCAGGCTCTAACTATATGACCCTATGTATTTATTCCACTATTCCTCCTGACATTAAGGGGTAATTTAGCATGATCAGTCCTACAGACCTTTGGAATGTGGAAGGAATCCAGAGCATTCACACACAGACATAATAAAATCATGCAAACTCCACACAGACAGTGACACAAGGCCAGAATTGAACCTGGGTCACTGGGGCTGTGAGGTAGCAGCCCGTAGAAAACAGGCCATAAGTAGTAAACTGAAATGACTCTCAGAAAAGGTATGTCGCAAGCAGCTGATAACGTCAAATGCGCACTTGATTAGTTATTAAACATAGGCATTGGGAACTCCTGCAAATGACAGGAACATTACACTGGCGAGAAAAAAGTACTGTGCTCTCTGCAGTAGAGATTCTGATTTGATGATAGGGTTATTCACTGAAAACCAGAATACTGCATTCTGATGCTGCGTCCCCTTCTTCTTCATATGGTCACTGCTGATCTGAACATCATTCCTTAGAGCATCATTTGCAACAAGACTAAATAGCTTGCCCTTTATCCATTTTCTATTTAGCTACTTTCAACTTGATATCATTTTAATTGCCAATGGATCTTCAGCTATATATATTACCTGGATCTAATTCTAGCTCATGGCCCACTCAGATGCTTACAGGTCTTAGTGGTGTAACAACTTTAATCAGGCAATTGAGGTTGGCTTGTTAGAATATGAACTCCCTAATTAAGGGCCTTTCCTTTTTGTGACCTTGTGGAATCCATGGACCATGTCTACTTTGCATGCTATGGGTTGGACAACCTTTTCAGACTTCTCAAAGAACTTTTATTGATATTTGTTTTGCACTTCAGTCCCACGCTTCTGATCTATGGCACCCCATGGGGCGGGGAAGGAAAAGGTTCCTCATGAACTTGCTCCTGAGCCTGGCAAAGTTTGCCATCTAAAAGTCCAGGCAGCTGGCAATTGAGCGGCTTGTCCAAACTGACTTGCCTGCCCCTCTATCACGACTATATTCGCTGCTGGGTGTCCCTGGAAAGGCAACATGTGGTACCTGAAGACACAGTTGATGCCTCCCGTGCCTGCTGGGCACTGCAGGGACTGGGGTGTGTTATTGACCCCTAAAATCAGACTTTAGTTTGATGTTTTTCCTTTCTGCTTTGTCCTTTGTTTCGGGCGATTCTCCTCCTTTAGGATCTGCCCTTTTTGAGTTGTCCTTGAGTTAATTTTTGTTTATTTGATTGCAGACTAAAAGATATCCCTGATTAAGGGCCAAAATTGATGGGCTAACCAGGGAGCCTCTTGCTCTGTATTTAACCAGGAGTGTCAGTTCCTCTGGGACTCCTGGTGCAGACTGTGAACTGAAAGCATTCTGTGCACTGCTGTTGTCAAGCAATTTTAAGCGGGGTCAAATTAAGTTTCAATGACATCCCAGAAGGACATACAAAAGAGATTTCCATCTACTAATGCTCATTTTCTTTTTGCTGAATTACCGAAAATACAACTTTTTTTTCTGGGCTAAGCAGTCTGCCATCTGGGAGATTGAGCCAATTTTCACCGTGGAACTGTACACCTCCTGCCCCCCAATCCCTCACCTGTCACAATCTAAATTAAAATGGCAATGATTAGAGAAACCCACTTTCCTGTTCTCTGTGGGGGCGCCGTGGCATAGTGGTTAGCACTGCTGCCTCACAGCGCCCAGGATTCCTGGTTTGGGTAACTGTCAGCGTGGAGTTTGCACATTATCCCTGTGTCTGTGTGGGTTTCCTCAGGGTGCTCTGGTTTTCTCCCATTGTTCAGAAATGTGTGGGCTAGGCTGACTGACCATGCTAAATTGCCACTTAGTGTTAGGAAGATGTCAGGGAGATTACGAGGGTAAATATGTGGGTTAGAGGGATAAGGCTTGGGTGGGATTGTTGTCGGTGCAGGTTTGATGGGTGGAATAGTCTCCTTTTGTACTGCAGGGATTTTGCAATTTTATTTTATGAAATGAGGGTCAGGGATTTAAGAGTAATGGAGGTTCCTCTTTTTGCCATTTGAAGACTTGGCAGGGAACATGCCCCTACCCCACGGCAATGAAGATACAGCCTCATGAAGATACAGCCACCAATGGGAAAGCAATTAAAACAAGGGATATGCAAAATTAAAGGAACACAGAGATCCCAAAGGGCTGGAGGAAGTTAGAGAGATGGAAAAATTCCTTATAAATACGCATCATTTATAAGCAGCATCCTGATGGGTGGCGCGGTGAAATAGTGGTTAGCACTGCTGCCTCACAGTGCCAGAGACACGGGTTCGATACCCGGCTTGGGTCACTGTCTGTGCAGAATCTGCATGTTCTCCCCGTGTCTGCGTGGGTTTCCTCCGGGTGTTCCGGTTTCCTCCCACAGTCTGAAAGACATGCTGGTTGGGAGCATTGGCCATGCTAACTCCTCCCTCAGTCTTCCTGAACAGGTACCGGAGTGTGGAAACTAGGGATTTTCACAGTAACTTCATTGCAGTGTTAATGTAAGCCTACTTGTGACAATAATAAATAAACTTAAAAAAAATCTCTTTAACCAATTTCAGATCTTATTGCCTATCTCTCCTTGCACACCCACTGCACCTCCCACACTTTCACAGATAATTTTTTTCTTCCCAAATCCCACATCAGTTGTCACTTGTGTTCCATGGCTATGCATGAATCAAAACTGCCCCAAGTGTACGATGGAAGTGCCCCTGTCATTGTCTCCTCTGTCACTCGAACAGTCCTTATCCACTTCCAGTTTTCACAGTGATACCTTAGCACTTATCTCCCTGACAGAGAGTTTATCCATCTCAGCCTGTCGCGGTGGTTTGACATATTAATTGGCTCCACGATTAACATAATCACATACCTTTTAGAGAATATTTTGTCATAAAAGAGTGTGACCTTTTACCCTCTCAATTTCCCATCAATATATGGAAAGGTATCATGAAATGTTAACTCTACAGGTTTCTGTGCTTTATGTAAGGAGATTTTAGAGTGTATTTATTCAAAGTGGCTATCATCTCTTCCCCACTCATCTACAATAATCCCAGTCTCCTGGTGCCTCCTGTTGTATATTTAATATTTCTCAGGGTGATGCAGTGATGACTTTCATTTCTAAGTGTAAAACAGGTTTTATTCACAATGTTTTAAAATTTAACTGCTTTCACAATGTCTCTGCACTCATGTAAGCAGCTCCAGCTTCTAGCTCATTTTAGAGAATTATAGAATCGCAGAATCCCAACAGCACAGGAAGAGTCCATTCTGCCCATTGAGTCTGCAACGAACATAATTCCATCTAGGCTCTATTCGCCTAACCCCGCACGTTTACCCTGCCAGTCCCCCTGACAATGGAGCCAATTTAGCATGGCCAATCAATCTAACCTGCACATCTTTGGAGCGTGGGAGGAAACTGAAGCACCCAGAGGAAACCCACGCAGACACAGGGAGAATGTGCAGGCTCCATACAGATAGTGACCCCAGGTTGGAATTGAACCAGGGATCCTGGCATTGTGAAGCAGCAGTGCTCCCCAACTCCACCCCCAACTCCACTCCCACTCCCCTGTCCTTGGTTCATTTATGTATCTCTGCCTCAACAGTCAAGCTTAATCAATCAAGTGCAGTGAGCACAGATCAGTTGCCAGACTGACTTAATCAAACGCAGAACTTTTTAACACTGCATTTCCTATCTTAACACGTGATCCTTGCCTTTAAATTCCTGTAAAGTCTCGCCATTCCCTCACTTATCTGGGTAGTGGTGGTGGGTGGGGGTGGGGGTGGGGCGGGGGGGGAAACGGGAGGGATGGTTGGTAGGGGTGGGGGATGGGTTCAGTGGTGGGGGAGGAAATAGGGGAGGAAAAAAATTCCCATCAAATCCAACCAAGCTGGGAAGACATTCCATTCTTAATGTCAGGGTCACATTAACCTTTACCCAACCCCCAGCCAGCCAAAAGGATTTGCTACCTGAAGGTGGGGGTCTTTGATGGTGGCTTCTAGCTATCAATCAGGAGGCTGGAGAGGCCTGTTCGTATGGAGAGAAGGGAGATAGCCACAAATGGGAAGAACCCTCAGCCAGAAGAGTGGCGATAGGCTGTAATCAAGGCCTGGGATGGAAAGATTGTGATGGGAATGGGATCTTATATGGGAGAAGGGGATGGGGGAGAGGCCATGTGAGGAGCAAGGTCATTGATCATGAGGCAGTGAAGGGGGTTGTGACTGGGAGGTGAGAAAGCGAGGCCCAGATTGGGAGAAGGGTGAAAAGCATGTGAGGGAAGGGCTGCAATTGTGAGGCAGGGAGAGAGTTTGGAGATTGGCCGGGGTCAGGTGAGAGTTCCGGGGAGTGAGGGGAACGTGCAATGAATGGGAGGGAATAAAAACCCATGATTGAGAGAGGAGGGGGAGAGGGAGAGAGAAAGACTGTGGGTGGAGAAGGAGAGAAAACCCTGTTCTCAGAAGTTAGGGGGGTTGAGATGGAGCTGGGAAGGCCGATAATTTGGGGATGGGGGCGTTGGAGGGGTGCGTTAGGCTTGCTGTGTCTTTAAGATCCTCAGATAATCCTTTGCGAACACATTCATTAAGAGTTTTGCCTCTCTCTGGTGGGAAACCAGATTCCCCGATATCTAACATTCTGAAGAAGGTAGTAGGTTCTTGGGTGCCATGTTTGGGTTCTGTTGTCCACATTGAACTCTTTACTGCCTCTTTCCTGACTTGCCCTCACAGCGTTGCAATAATTTCCAAATAATCTGTCCCGCGTTGTAGGTTGGGAAAGCAGGATGCTGGCTGTTCTTTCTCCGAAGGGATGCCCACGACCTGGCAAATGGGGCCTCAGTTTAAGACTTCATCCAAAAGGTAAATCTTTCTTCGGAAACATTCAGAATTTGAGAAGCAGAAATGATTCATTCAGGCCCAGTTAAATGACAGCTGATCAAACTCTACTCTGAGGACTCTGCCTCATGCAGAACTGCTGCATTTTAACAGGCTTGAGCATCACATTGAGACATGAAAAAATTCCACTCAAATCCTTGCCACAACACATGAGATGCAAAAGCAGCAACTTGCTTTATTCAGCAACTTTTACCACAACATAATATCGCCAGGGACTTTCATAATAGAGTTAACAAATAATATCTGATGCCAAATGTTATGTTAGCCACAAAAGACCAAGGGGAATCGTTGATTGATTTCCTCATGGGATTCGTGAAGTAGAAACTGCTTTATTGAGTCGCCCAAGGCTAGAATTGAAGCTCGGTCCCTGGCGCTGTGAGGCAGCAGTGCTAACCACTTCAGAAAAAGAAGGTTTATCATGATGTTACTAGGGATTAGGGACTTCAATATCGACAAGATGCACTGCAGTGATTCACCAGAGATCCTTAGACAGCACCTTCCAAACCCACAACTACTTCCATCTAGAGGGACATGGGATACTGGGAATGCCACCGCACGCAAGTTCCCCTCCAAGTCACTCACTATCCTGACTTGGAAATATGTCGCAGTTCCTTCACAGTCGCTGGGTCAAAATCCTGGAATTCCCTCCCTAATGTCCTTGTGGTCAACCCACAGAACATGGACTGCAATGATTCAAGAAGGCAGCTCACTGTCAAGGGCAACAAAGGATAGGCAATAAATGCTGGCCAGCCAGCGATGCCCATGGCCCATGAATGAATAAAAAAAAATCATGAGGAGAAATTGGAACAGAAGAGGTTTTGAGCGTGGATAGTGAAAAAGCTGTTCCCTCCGTGAAGTGGATCAATAATTGGAGGTCATAGATTTAAAATCATTGGTAAAACATTTAGTGGGGAGAAGGGAGTGTGGGTTTCCTCCAGCTGCTCCAGTTTCCTCCCACAGTCTAAAGATATGTAGGGTGTTAGATGGATTTGCCATGCTAACTTGCTCTTACTGTGAAGGGAATCAGCAGAGTAAGTATGTGGGGTCATTGAAACAGTGGAATTGCAGTCATTGCAGACTTAATGGGCTGAATGGCCTCCTTCTGGAATGTAGGGATTGTATGACATGAGGAAAATTTTGTTTTTGTTTCAGAATTGTTGGGGACAGGAATGCATGCTCTACCTGGAAAATGAAAATAATCCCAGAGATTTGGCCTACTGCTCGAAGATGGGGGTTTGCAGGATTGTGGGCAGAAAGCCAGGGCATGGGACCAAAGCATGACTGCCTTTACAAACAACTGCCACAGTCACAGTCAACAGAATCGCTCATTCTGCGCCGTGAGTTTATGATTAATGTTGCTGCTAAATAATTGCTGTTTATAAAATTCTGTCACAATTTTAAAATCTCTCTGTTACATCTGCTTCTCAAGCAGCTCATCAGTAATTTTAATTCTCACTGGGCTGCTAATCATTAGTGCAGTTTATATTGTACCCTACCAATCAGCAGGTTCATTTCAACAGGATTAGTTTCCTGCGTTTGGTGATTCATGTTGTTGCTCTGTGCGTTCACTGACACTCTGACGAACACACTGATTGCAGTCATTATATTCTCGGCATGTGATGTGTGACTGCGAAGCTTGATTGTTTGACGGAAACTCCACTCGCTGCTATTTTCTCTCTTAGAATGTGGAGCCAGTGACACGCTGCTGGGTTTTTTTTTTGCTTTCAAAGCAAGAGATTTGCAACTGTGTAAGTTCCTTCAAACTCATTGGTTAAATACATAAGAACATAAGAAATAAGAGCAGGAGTCGGCCATCTAGCCCCTTGAGCCTGGCCCGCCATTCAATAAGGTCATGACTAATCCAAAGTGGATCAGTTTCACTTACTCGCCTGCTCCCCATAACCCTTAATTCCCTTATCGATCAGAAATCTATCTACCCACGACTTAAACATATTCAACGAGGTGGCCTCCATCACTTCAATGGGCAGAGAATTCAAGAGTTTCATCACCTTCTGAGAGAAGAAGTTCCTCCTCAACTCTGTTCTAAACTGCTCCCCTCCTTATTTTGAGGTTGTGCCCTCTAGCCCTGGTTTCCTTTCTATATACAAGGCAATTTGCCAAATAATCTCCTCTGCACTGTAGGGATTCTATGAATGCTAATTTGGACATTCGCTGATGAGTAGATAGGGTTGGCAAGGTGGAACAGTGATTAGCACTGCTGCCCCACAGCACCAGGGACCGGTGTTCAATTCCATTGGGTCATTGTCTGTGTGGAGTTTGCACATTCTCCCCATGTCTGCGTGGGTTTCCTCCGGATGCTCCGGTTTCCTCTCACACTCCAAAGATGTGAGGGTTAGATTGATTAGCCATGCTAAGTTGTCCCTGGTGTTGGGGATGAGCAGGGTAAATAAGGGTTACAAAAATACAGCCTGGGTGAGGTTGTGGTCGGCGGACACTCAACGGGCCGAACGGCCTCCTTCTCCACTATAGGGATTCTATGAACACAGATGGAACCCAATACAGGCATGGGGAGAACATGCAGACTCCATACAGACAGTGACCCGAGGCTGGAATTGAACCCAGGTCCCTGGCACTGAGTTGCCACCGTGCCACCCTGGCCTCTATTCTGAGAATGAATGAATAAAAATGAACTACTGCAATGTAGGGAAACATGGGAGCTGTATGATCCTCTTCACAAGTCAAACTCACACAAGAGGCAAATTAAATTAAAGACCAGGTCACCCAGTTTGAGGTGTGGATTGAGGGAGATTGCTGTCCGGTTTGTATTTTCCAAGCTCGCTGTACTGGATCGCATTGCAAGGGGAGGGAAAGAAAAACATGTTTTTCCTTGCTATGTAGCGGAATGACACGACACTCGGATAGGCAGTGTTCATCCCAGCTAGTGAGCTGTCATTCCTGAACATTTTCATCCCTCCTCCGCTCAGTGACTCATGCAGTCCCTTCCCTCTTCTCCCTCACATCCACTTCCTGACACTCTGACTAACTTACTGATCACACTCATTAAATCCTTTGTTTATGTACATGACTTGTGGCCCTTGTAGGAATGCTCCTTTATTATTTCAATATTCCTCCTTCCTTGCTCTGTCCCTGCTGAACGCAGCTAAAGGCTCTCACAGGCTCAGACATAACTGGAGGATAAAAATAAATTAAAATTGTACGAACATGTGCAAACATTCTACATCTGATGGGATTTTTTTTTTGCTTCCTTTAAAGTGGAATAAAAGCTGAGTGATATAGTTTGACATGTTGGAGGAAGCCTTCCACGTCTACTGGCCAATCATTTAACCTTTCAGAATCGTAGAATCCCCACTGTGTGGAAAGAGGCCATTCTGCTCATCATCTCTGCACCAACTCTCTGAAAGAATATCCCACCCAGGCTCCCCTCTTCGCTTATCCCTGCAAACCATGGCCAACCTCCCAAACCTGCACATCCTTGGGCTCTGGGAGGAAACTGGAGCACCCAGAGGAATCCCATGCAGACACGGGGAGAACACACAGAGGCTCCACACAGACAGTCACCCAAGAATCAAACCTAGGTGTCTGGCGCTGTGAGTGGAGCAGGTCATTCAGTCCATCGAGCCTGCTCTGCCATTCAATCAGACCACGGCCGATCTTGTAGCTCAATGCCACGTCTCCGGATGATCCCCATATCGTTTGATGTCATTAATATCCGGATTCTTGAACAATCTCCATGATTGGATGGCACAGTGGCACGGTGATTAGCACTGCTGCCTCACAGTGCCAGGGACCTGGCTTCAATTCCCAGCCTTGGGTGAGTGTCTGTGTCAAGATTGCACATTCTCCCCATGTCTGCATGGGTTTTCTACCAGGTGCTCTGGTTTCCTCCCGCAGCCCACAGTGTGGGTTAGGTGAATTGGCCGTGCTAAATTGCCCCTTAGTGTCAGGGGAGCTAGCTAGGGTAAATGCATGGGGATATGGGGATAGGGCCTGGGTGGGATTGTGGGCAGTATAGACTCAACAGGCTGAATGGCCTCCTTCTGGATTCCATTAAAAAATAGCATTTCCACATCCCCCCGAGGTAGAAAATTCCAAACATTTGGCACCGACTGAGTGAAGAAATTCCTCTCATTCCAGTCTTAAATGGCTTGGTCCTTTATTCTGACACTGAATCACCAGCCAAGGGAAATCCACATCTACTCTGTGACACTCTGGGAGAATTTTAGCATGATCGCCTCCCATTCTTTGAAATGCTTGTGAATACAGGGCCACGTCACAATCACTGTAAAACTTCAGAATAATGACCTTCTCCTTCAATTGGGCATAAGACACAGGATTGATTCAAGACCTGACTCACCAGAATGTGGTGTTCCATAAACAAGGCCTGCCTTACCAGGGGGTGGTGTGGCTGCCGGAGCTACCAAACTTAACCAGAGAAGGAATTGTTGGTTCATCTCAGCCTTTTGGCTAAGATCACATGTAGTATTGATATGCTGTACTTGATTGAAGTCATTAGGTTACATTTTACCTTCATTTGAGGCAATTTTTAAAACGGCATCTCGGCCTTTTGGCTAAGATGCAAATGAGATCAAACCTTGGAGGAGGAGCTATACCTACTCCAATCAGCTTGGGTCATGTAGATCAAGGCCAAGATAGGAGGTGTGAGAGCCCTGATTTGTCAGCTTGGATCGGGATGTCTCAACTTGTTGGGACTCTGAATTGGATTTGATTTGATTGGACTGAATTGGAATAAACAATAAAAAAACAGTTGGTTCGACGTTGCCTCTGTGTCAGGTGGAGGGTTCAATTGTCAGTCTCGGCACTTGGCACAAAATCTCAGCTCCCATTGTGGGGTTAAGCAAGGCTGTGTTGTCAGGGTTGCCATACTTTGCATGGTTTTTAACCCTTCGGGGTGAATGTATCACTCAGCCAACAACGTACTCCAGGCCGTGTGAGTCACCATCACAATGTTACTGGAACATGGCGGACTCGATAGGCCAAGCTGCCTTATTCAGCTTCTATGTCTTATGGTCTAATAGCTCCAGTACTTAATGCCAAGGGGTTAGTCTAATGGATTTCTAACCCCTGGATCAGGCACACAGATGGATAGGTGAAGTGGATTGGGTTGAGGTGCTGTGATGTCAAATGCGATTGAAAAGCGGTCACCTTGCATTTGAATCAAAGCCTTGAGTGACGTATTGAAAAAATGTTGTGAGATGGTGTAGCAAGTGCAATAATTGGCAATTACCAATTAGCTAACAGACCATTCACACCTTCTATTCTCTCTATGGACTGCCATTAGCAGCATTTCCCCTTGTGGCTATGACTCATCTTTCATTCCCTCACTGTGCAGTATAAATATCTCCCACTTTCCCTGCCGTTTAGCTTTGACAAAGGGTCATCTGGACTCGAAACGTCAGCTCTTTTCTCTCCTTACAGATGCCGCCAGACCTGTTGAGATTTTCCAGCAGTTTCTCTTTTGGTTACAGATTCCAGAATTCCCAGTAATTTGCTTTTAACAATCGGTTTGTTACTTTTTATAATTTCATACGGGGTGCTGCAACCTATGTGTTCATTCTTAGATTTGGAATCAATCTGGGTGTAAAAACCCACGCTCTGTTCCAAGATCGCCTGGTTTCCCTTTGGACAATTGGGTCACATTATCCTTCTGATGCATGCCCCTCAAAAGGGCTAACTGGATAATGTACGCACGCTGGCACCAACCAAAGGAGAACAAATTACTCGGCTTGTGTCTTTAACAGAAGCCCATTTAAACCCTGCAAATTCAGGAAACTGTAGTCAAGAATATCGCACACAGCCTGGAGATAATTGGCTCCTGTATGTGTGTGTGTGTATGTCACTTTTTATTATGATGAATCAATATTAAACCACCAACCTATGATGAATCAAAATATTGATTTGGGTGACCTTACAATATTTTTTTTATTGTGGTAATTAGGCAATGTGTCATCAGTTGTGTCTCAGTTAATTTTGCGACTAATCATTCCTTTCCGACAGTCGCTGTGACTGAACCAGACCAGCATACTTAATGTAATCCAATTCCCTGACAACCAGATCAGGCACTCTGCTTCAATCACTTCATGGGGAGCTCTGGAATCATTAACAGAGAGCAAAATCGCAGTGTGGAGTCAGTTTGACTCTGTCACCAACACTCTGGCTGCCAAGTCAGGGGATGAAAAGCCCTGCTCTTGGAAACTCCAGGTTGAATCATCCATTGAGGTGGGTTCGGAGATGGGGCTGGGGGCAATATTAAGAGTCTCCCATTAGGTTCACTCCCTCATCTGCGTCTGTTTCTGAGCAATCTTGCCACGGATCGAATTATCCTGTCCTGCGCGCCATGGGAATTGTAGTGGGCGGGACATAGATCATGCAAAGGTTCACTGATCATGAATGGCATTTTCCAGATTTGGGGCAAGCGTGGCTGGAATTTCTTGCCCTTAGTCCCACCAGAACAGGCTACTACCCCAATAGTAGTGGTAACTGAATGAGTTTATTTTAGGGGTGCTTCTTGTCACCCTCACATGATCTACCCCTCTGAGGCCTCCTTTAATTTCTTCCCCATTATCCATCATCCCTCAAGACACATGGACGCCAGAAGGGTTAAATATATGGCCCTGGCAGCCATTTTGTGAAGGAGTACCTTCTCTGTAACAGTAGCCTGAGGCCACTATTGAATCTTCCCAAGTCTTCAGGGCACTCCACCACTTTGATGCCCCTCACAGTCTCCCACTTAATGGCAACTCCCACCTCTCCACTTGGAGCTGTTAGCCAGTTATTGCTCCAAGAGCTCTGATTGGCCCTCCCACCATCACCATCGGATAGGACACCCAGAGATAAACAGGCAGACTTAGACATCATCAGGGCCCCTGATGTCCCCTAGCATCTTCCAAGAGAAAACACTAGCCTCTTTATTTAGAAAGTGCTGCACCACTGGAGGCATCACATGGGAATTTAGTGAAGAGTAAACTTTTTCTCTAAGCCTTGTACCACATTCTTCATTCTACCAGAAACTATTGAGGGATTTGGCACATTGGGGGCGGTGATAGGGTGAGTAGGGAGCAGCCGTTCCCCTTGGTTGATGGGTCAATCATGAGGGGGCATAGTTTAAGTTTTAGGGTCACGATCTTCACAGGGGATTTGAGAAAAGATTTTTTCACTTGGAGGCTGGTGGGAATCTGGAATGCACTGCCTGGGAGGCTGGAAACTTTATGACCTTTAGAAAATATTTGGACGAGCACTTGGGATATCATAATATTCAAAGGTGTGAGACCAATGCAGGAAAATGGCCTTTCCTGGTCGTTATTGTCGGTGCAGACTCGATGGGCCAAAGGGTCTTCTCTGTATGGTATGACTTCATGACTCTGATGTGGATGGTTCATGGATAAAAATCCAATCAAGAATCGAGATGCACCATTACATTGTCAATGTGCAGACATAAAAATCAGAAATTGTTCGAAATGAACAGCAGTTTCAGTCAGTATTGGCAGGGAGAGGGGAAAGGTTAAAACCTCAGGTTTAAACACTCACTCAGAAATGTCAAATCGACAAATCCTGTGGGATTGCCCTGTCCTTTTGCAGTTCTGACTGATCTGTATATTTCCAATCATTTATTTTTGTCTGCGATTTCCAGCAATTTAATTTCCTCTCTTCATATGAATGCAGACTATCTCAAGAGCAATCCAGGGTGGCTGGTAAATGTTTATATTGCCAGAGCAGAGACACCCACATTCCATGAATAAATAAAAAGCAGAAAAAAAACAGAATTGTGTACAGGGTGAGAATCAACATTCACACTTGATTTGATTTGATTTATTTTTGTCACATGCATTAGTACACAGTGAAAAGTATTGTATCTAGAATGCTATTCAGGCAAGGCATGCCATACATAGAGGAGAAAAGGAGAGAGTGCAGAATGTCATGTTAAAATCATAGCTGGGATGTAGAGAAAAATCAACTTAGTGTGACGTTGGTCCATTGATGGCAGCAGGGAAGAAGCTGTTCTTGAGTCGGTTGGTACATGACCTCAGACTTTAATATCTTTTTTCCGATGGAAGAGAGAATGTCCAGGGTACCTGGGATCCTTAATTATGCTGGCTTCTTTTCCGAGGCAACGGGAAGTGTAGACAACGTCAATGGATGGAAGGCTGGTTTACGTAATGGACTGGGCTTCATTAACAACCTTTGTAGTTTCTTGAGGTCCGCAGCAGAGCAGGAGCCGCACCAAGCTGTGATACAAGCAGAGGAATGTTTTCTATGGTGCATCTGTAAAAGGTGGTGAGAGATGGAGCTAACATGACAGAGGCCCTTAATTTTCTCAGAAAGTAGAGGTGTTTATGAGCTTTCTTAAATATAGTGTTGGCATGGGAGGACCAGGATAGTTTGTCGGTGATCTGGACACCTAAAAACCTGAAGCTCTCAACCATTTCTACTTCATCTTCACTGATGTAGACAGGGTTATGTGACCAGTTAATTACAAATTTTGTTTTTATTCATTCGTGGAACATGAGTGCCGCTGGCTGACCAGAATTTATTGTCCATCCCTAGTTGCCCGAGAGCAATTAAGAGTCAATCACATTGCTTTGGCTCTGGGGTCACATGTCGATCAGACTAGATAAGAATTGGCACATTTCCTTCCCAGAAGGACATGAGTAAACCAGATGGATTTTTACAACCATTGACAATGGTTTTATGGTTGCCAGTAGATTCTTATCTTTTTCATTGAATTCAAATTTCACCATCTGCCGTGGAGGGATTCGAACCCAGGTTCCCAGAACATTAGCTGATTTTTTGGATTAATAGTCTAGTGATAGTGCCACTAGGCCATCATCCTGGCCCTGTTGCTATTTGACCCGCATCAGGGGGTGGCCTCGGCGAAGCTGGTAGCCTGGCAGCTTTAGCTGCACGGTCTGGTACTGGGCAAAGTGAGGGAGGCTGGTGGGAGGAGTGGGGGGCGGAGGGGGGGGGGGGGGGGTAAGAGGGGGGGAAGAGAGATGGATGTTGGCAAACCTGCCTTGGAATTCCCTGTGCCCATTGGAGGCAGCCCCCAAGATTATACCTCTCCTGTGACCCGGCATCTCAAGCCCAGCTCAGACCATGCTTTCCAGGGTGGGAATCCATCCTGAGACAGGGGCAGAGTCCTCACCTTGAGGCAATTAATATTGAGCCCTGCAGAGTAGTTGGCGGACTCTCCTCACATCACCACCATTGTAGGCATGGGAGGCACAGTAGGCATAAAATCCAGCCATGCATCTCAGGTGTGCGCCGTTATTTGTTGTGAAGCACCTCTCTGTTCATTGTGGAATGACTGATTTTAATGTATTTCTCACAGAATGAGAGAATCCTTACAGTGCAGAAGGAGGTCTTTTAACCCATTGAGTTTGCACCGACCACAATTCCATCCAGATCCTATCACTCACCATAACCCATTTCCCTGCTAACCCCTGACACTAGGTTCAATTTTAGCATGGCCAATCAACCTAACCTGCACATTTTTGGACTGTGGGAGGAAACTGGAGCACCCGGAGGAAACCCATGCAGACACAGGGGGAATGTGCAAACTCCACACAGACTATGATCTGAGGCCAGAATTGACCCCTGGCACTATGACATAGCAGTGCTAACCACTGTGCCATTCCATTAGCATTGGTCAAGACTTTTAGGATGATATGGTTTGCTTTCCTGTCACCCGCTGATACTGCCAGCTGCTCTAACCACGCGTTAATTGGCTGAAGGAGATGGGACTTGCACTGTGGAGGAAGTCTTGCTGCCAGCCATCTGCACTCTAGCGCCAGAAGCTTCAGTCGACAGAACTGGGATTGCAAGCCATTACCACAGGGCCGGAGGCCGGAATTTTCTAGTTGACCATGTCGGAGGGATTTCCCAATCCCTGCCGATGACTCACTCACAACACAGCTTTCTCATGGTTCATCCAACGGGAAGCTCCATTGACAGTGACAGGGCTAGTTAATCCCTCTACCAGCCAATGGTAGACTGCCCCCCCACCCCCACTGCGATTCATACGGTGATTGGCATGGAAATCCCCGCCCCTATTCCTGATGGTCCAAACTAGGTAAGCTTTGGGGATCTTGGGGCAGGTTGGGGGGAGGAAATAAGGCGATGGGTGGAAGCCAGAGTTGGGTAGGGTATTGGAAAATTCTGGGGCGGAGGGAGGAACCACTGGGGTCAATCCTTTGTGGAAGGGGGCGCTCAATGTTAAGAGGTGCCTATGGATGGAGGCACCTCTCCCCTCTTCCCATCTGAGAACTGATAAGGATTATTTTTCATGCTGCTTCCCTGGCCCTGATCTCCTCCCCTCAACCTGTCATGAGGTTGGGCGGGGGGGGGGGGGGGGGGGGGCAGAAACCCATCTGATAAACTTTACAGAAACCCTCCATCTGTGAGTCTGCCCATGGAGGGGGGATATAAGATTCTACCCAATATTTCAGGCAACTCTCAAGTAATGGCACGGCAGCACAGTGGTTAGCAGTGCTGCCTCACTACTCCAGAGACCCAGTTCAATTCTCAGCTTGAGTCACTGTCCTTGTGGAATTTGCCATCCTCCCCACGTCTGTGAGCGTTTTCTCTGGGTGCTCCGGTTTCGCCCTACAATCCAAAAGATATGGAACCATCAAGTCCCAGTATCATGGTGGATTGGCCACGTTAAGTTGCCCCTGAATGTCAAGAGGACAAGCAAGGGTAAATGCATGGAGTAATAGGGATAGGGCCTGGATGGAATTGTAGTCGGTGAAGACTCAAATGGGCCGAATGGCCTCGTTTTGCACTGTAGGTATCCTATGATTCTATGGTAGAAGGCAAACTAGATTGACAATGGCCAAGGATTGACCCTGCAATGGGACTGCAATGGTGAATACACAGGAAAATCAAACAGTTAGACAACAAGATATAAATTCAGTGAGAAAGATATATGAGGGTGTGTAGCATTGATGCTACTTTGAGAAACATGAAAAGAAATGGTGAGCTGGAACAACTGAGGCTGTTCAGTCAGAAAAACGGGCCTAATTCCAAGGATGAGTGTGCAGTTTTACAGGGTGGCAGGGAATTGGCTCACAGAGTCACGTGACAGCTTCTGAGTTCAAATGGATGATGCAAGCAATACTCCTGTGCACTGTGATATTTTTAGCCACTCCACATTGAATCAAAAGACACCCCTGAATATTTTGATCCAAACTCGAGGCTACGAGAAAACGGCCTATTATTGAAATCGTGGCAGATGGCATACCATATGCCGACCTTCAATTGTAATCCTGAAATGGAAGGTTCCAACCAGGAAGTAAATTCCACCTGGCATAACGCGCAGAATCCCAGTAACAAGGGATAGAACAGGCAGGATTTATGTAAGAATGGAAGAATTATGCAGCATCAAAGATTAGGTGCCTTGCTTCACTGGCGTTGGGTGCTTTGTGTTTCCCTCCTATTGAGTGTGAAGAGACTGACAGCTAACACAACAGGAAATTCCAAAATCTCCAACAGGCAAATCGATAGTAATTGGGTGAGAAAAGGAGAAGTGAAGCTAATTAGGAGCCTAAAAGGAAATTTATAGGAGGATGTGGGAGGTATGGCTGAGATAATAAATGAATACTTTGTATCCGTGGTTACCAAAGAAGACGATCTTATATAGGTCATAGTGAATGAGGATGTAGCTGAAATACTGGATGGTGTAAATATTGATAAAGAGGTCATAGAGTCACAGAGGTTCACTGCATAGAAATAGGCCCCATCAGCTCAACTAGTCCACGCCATCTAGTTTTTCCACTCAGCAAGTCCCAATTGCCCACATTTTGTCCATAATCTCACCCATGTTACTGTCTAAATGCTTTTTAAGAGGCAAAATTTTACCCAACTCTACTACTACCTCTGATAGCTCATTCCAGGCACTCAATAGCTTCTCATAGACTAACAGCATGGAAACAGACCCTTTGACCTAACTTGTCCGTGCCACCCTTTTTTTTAACCCCTAAACTATCCCAATTGCTCGCATTTGGTCCATATCCCTCTATACCCATCTTACCTATCTAACTGTCGAAACGCTTTTTAAAAGACAAAATTGTGCCCACATCTACCACTATCTCTGGCAGCTTGTTGCAGATATTCACCACCCTCTGTGTGAAAAAAATTGCCCCTCTGGATCCTTTTGTATCTTTCCGCTCTCACCTTAAACCTATGCCCTCTAGTTTTAGACTCCCTACCTTTGGGAAAAGATATTGACTAATTAGCTGATCTATGCCCCTTATTATTTTATAGACTTATATAAGGCCACCCTCAGCTCTCTAAGCTCTAGGGAGAAAAGTCCCAGTCTATCCAATCTTATAACTCAAACCATCTAGTCCCAGTATCATCCTAGTAAATCTTTTCTGCATTCTTTCTAGCTTAATAATATCCTTTCTGTAATAGGGTGACCAGAACTATACACAGTATTCCAAGTGTGGTATACAGCATTACAAGATATTAGATAGGCTAATTGTACTTAAAGCTTAAAGGCACCTAGACCAGGTGAGATGCAGCAAAAGATATTGAGTGAAGTTAAGAGTGGAAATTGTGGACTTGTAGGTCATAACTTAAGTTTAAGTTATTTATCATTGCCACAAGTAGGCCTCATTAATATTGCAATGAAGTGACTGTAAAAATCCCCTCATCGCCACATTCCAGCGCCTGTTCGGGTACACTGAGGGAAAATTTAGTACGGCCAATGCGCCCAACCAGCATGTCGTTTGGACTGTGGGAGGAAACCGGAGCACTTGGAAGAAACCCATGCAGACAACGTGCATACACCGCACAAATAGTGATCCAAGCCAGGAATCGAACCCTAGTGCTGTGAGGCAGCAGTGATAACCACTCTGCCTCTTCTGTTGAGTTAACACTGCATGGCTGTGGTATGTGTTTCACTGAGTCATCTCTTCATTTGCCCACAATAGTCTCAGGAATGAGGATATTAGATGTAAATTATAAGGCAGACATTAAGATCGCCTGACAACATTATAAACTGTAAAAGCAAACATTTTGTCTGAGATGAAACTTAGCGGAAGCTAATAAAAGATTTGACACATAATTAGTTCCTAGCTTATGATCAATTGCCTGAAATCTGTTCATAAGAAGTGAAATGAAATTATTATCTCTGTGTTCTTAATAAATCACATTCTCGGTATCATACTGAAAAGTTTGATATTGCGTTATTCTCATTTTTTAACAAAAGAGGGGCACAGTGGTTAGCATTGCTATCTCACGGCATCAGGGACCCAGGTTCAATTCCTGACTCGGGTCACTATGTAAGTTTTTAAGTTTTATTTAATATTGTCACAAGTAGGCTTACATGTGATTGTGAAAATCCTCTAGTCACCATATACTGGCGTCAGACCAGGTACACTAAAGAAGAATTTAGCATGGCCAGTGCACCAAACCAGTACATCTTTCCGACTGTGGGAGATAATCGGAGCATCTGGAGGAAACTCATTAGACATGGGCTGAATATGCAGACTCTACACAGACAGTGACCTAAGTTAGGAATCAAACCTAATGCCGTAAGGCATTGTACCACCTATCTGTGCAGAATCTGCACGTCCTCCCCATGTCTATGTGGGTTTCCTCCAGGTGCTCCGGTTTCCTCCCACAGTCCGAAAGTTGTGCTGGTTAGGTGCACTTGCCATGCTAAATTCTCCCTCAGTGTACCCGAACAGGTGCCTGAGTGTGGCGACTTCACAGTAGGGGATTTTCACAGTAACGCCATTGCAGTGTTGATATAAGCCTACTTGTGATACTCATAAAAAGACCGATGGATTAAGGTTTTATTAAATATTTGGCTGGATCCTTGAAGTTTGAACACAGATTATGTGGCAATGGGAGTCATTTTTAGTAAGTTCTACTAATTATATATCTGAAAAGCTACCAAAAACCTCATACCTTAGGTCAAGCTTCAATGTTTAACTATAAGTTGATGCACCCTTTGTTGGAACCAGTTTGTATAATGGGTTTCCATGTAGTTCCAGTCTAGAGTTACCGAATCTCTGCTGGGTGGACTCTTGGAGAGTTTATCAGATGATTGCTTGTCACAACTGCCCCGCCCCACACCCCTATCATTGGACCATCCTCATCATGCACCGCTGCCCCATTTCCAATTAGGACACAAGTAAACTTCTCATTTACCTGATTGGATGGTTTGGATTCTCAGAGAAACTACAGTGCAGAAGGAAGCCATTTGGCCCATCGAGCCTCCATTGACAACAATCCCATCCAGGTCCATTCTGCACAATCCCAGGTATTTAATCCCCCTGAGACTGAAGGACAATTTAGCATGGTCAATACACCCAACTAGGGTGACAGGGTATCTTGGAGATTGATCAATCCCTAAAACTGCAAGGGAACCCTGGAGTGCCAGCAATCCAGGAGAGTAAATTTGATTGAGGTTTTTGAGAAATTCTCAGTTAGCAATGGTGGCATAGTAGTTGGCATTGCTGCCTCACAGCGGCAGGGACCTGGATGCAATTTCAGCCTTGAGTGACTATCTGTGTGAACTTTGCACCATCTCCCCATGTCTGCGTGGGTTTCCTCCAGTTGCTCCAGTTTCCTCTCACAGTCCAAAGGATAGATGGATTGGCCATGGTGAATTGACCCTTAGTGTCTCAAGATGTGCAGGTTAGGGGAATTAGCCTTGGTAAATGTGTGGGATTAAGAGGATGGGATGGACATGAGGTACTGAGTAATATACTCTGACAAAATATCGGTCAAAACACAATGGACCGAATGGCGGCCTCACTGAAGGGATTCGATGATTAACTAATGACATCCCCATCCATTAAGAACCAGGCAGAGGATGAAAAAGATGCTTGTCAAATATTTACAAAGTGAGCTTGCATGGGAAAAATAGTCAAGATTTACTTCATTTTCATTCTGTCAATGTGGTTAGACAAATTGTGGCTTCAAGTTGCCAGCTCCCAGCCCCCAAAACCTGTGAGTGTGTACTTACCTGTTGTTCATCCATTGTCATCAATGAGGACCACAAAACCATTCGTCATTTTGAGGCTGGTTGCGCTGTGTCCGAAGATGACTGATCAGGCCAATGCAGGCACAGAATGTCCTGGCACATATTGGACAGACTTGTGTAGACACTGTAATAGTTGCGTTGGTGGTTCTGGACTTGCGCAGCTCGCGTTAAGTTGTGCTTCAGCAATGCACCTTGCTTCGTGAGCTTGACAGCCCTTGTAGATGAAGCAGTGCCAGGTAGGGCGGTTTTGAACAGAGTGGATAGTCGGAAGCTTCTTCCCAGAGTGGGAGAGTCAATTATTAAGGACCATAGGTTTAAGATGAGAGGAGCAAGATTTAAAGGCAATGTATGAGCAAGTTTTTTTACACAAAGGGTAGAGAGTGCTTGGAACTCGCTGCCGGGGATGGTAGTGGAAGCAGATATGATAGTGATTTTTAAAGTCCATCTGGATAAATACATGAAAAGGATGGGATTAGAGGGATATGGTCCTTGGAAGGGTAGGGGGTTTTAGTTAAGTTGAACAGCATGTTTGGTGCAGGCATGGAGGGCCGAATGGCTTGTTCCTGTGCTGTAATTTTCTTTGATCTTTGTTATTTCAGAGGGCATTTGAGAGTCAACCACATTACGGTGGGCCTGGATTTACATGTAGACTAGATTGGGTAAGGACAGCAGATTTTATTCCATAAAGGAGATTAGTTAACCAAATGGATATTTACAACAACTGGCAATGGTGTCTTGAGCTTTTAATTCCAGATTTTTTTAATTGAATTCACAGAATATAGAGTGTTGGTATTTGCTGAAGCTACTAAGATGAGACCATCTTCAAGGCTGAGTGTTGAAAAGCTTTGCAAACATTAAATTCCTGCTGTGTGGTCCTTAATTAGATAAAGCCAGTAAGCAGCTTTAAACTCTATATTTTATGAAGGAATGCCCATGGTGGGTCCCCTAACTAACCAGCATTTACAGTTTTGCTGCTGAATGATGTCCCCTCCCATGAAACAGCAACATTCCAACAGTTTCCCGCTTTTACATCAGGAACCCTGACCAAACATGCTCAGACGCCCTTCATATTAGGCCCAATAAGTGAACCCCTTTCAGGGTTGGCAAATCTGACTCCTTGCCGTTCCAGCCCCACAACATGATACAACTGCACTCTCCCCATCCCTCCCGGCTGCCTTAGCAAACAACCCCCACCTTCCCCGCACCCCTCACATCAGGGATAAACACTCCATGTACTAACAACGTAGATAGTCAGATGTTCTTTCTAGGGTAGAAAAGTCATGTACTAGGGGACATAGGTTTAAGGTGCGTGGGGAAAAGTTTAGAGGAGATGTGTGAGGCAAGTTTTTTACACAGAGGATGGTGAAAGTCTGGAATGCATTGCCTCAGGAGCAGATACAATAGCGGCATTTATGGGGCATCTAGGCCAATACGTGAATAGGATGGGAATGGAAGGATAAGGGCTCTGTAAGTGCACTTTTAGTTTAGGCAGGAGTCATGATCGGAACAGGCTTGGAGGGCAAAGGGCCGGTTCCTGTGCTGTACTGTTCTTTGCTCTTTGTTCTTTGTTCTTTATTAGGACACATTTTACTGAGCCCAGTGAGTCGAGACATTCCCCAAATTTCAGCTACCCATCTTGGTAGTGAAAATGCTGCTAGTATTTCCAACAGTGCAGCATTCCTTCAGTATTTCATGGAGTTTTAGGCAAATACAGTCTATCAAAAGCAGAACTTGCCTTTGCTTTTCTGCAGTTCACTCCTGTGTCAATAGTCACTGCTTGGGAGAGGGTGCTGCCAAGGTAAGTGAACTGGCCCACTGCCTGTAGTTTCTGCCCTTTGATTGTGGTTATGGGTTCTGTGTACAGTGCATGAGGAGCAGGCTGGTTCATGACTTTGGTCTTTTTAACGTTGATGGTGAGTCCAAAGTTGTCACAAGCCACGGAAAATTTGTCCATACTGACTTGCAGCTCTGAGCCAGTATAAAGAGTGCAGTCATCAGCAAAGAGAAAGTCCCTCAGAACAGTCTCCTTCACTTTGAAAATAGGCAAGTTCTGCTTTCGGTAGACTGTGCTCCACTGTATGGGAACATTGAGGAATTAGCCCAGCAACAAACCTAAAGGTCTACAGCGCTGTGGTACTTACCACCCTCCTGTATGCTTTTGAAACGTCGTCTGTGTATCCGAGGCATGTAAGACAGCTCAATCATTTCCACGTGACTTGTCTTCACAGAATATTATGCATCAGATGGCAAGACAAAGTACCAGACACTGAAGTTCTCTCTAGAGCAAGTTTACCATCAGTCCACACACTGCTGATGAGAGCACAGACCCAGTGGGCCGGTCATATCATCTGTATGCCAGATGAGTGATACTGAAGCAATTCCTTTTTGGAGAACTCTCTGCTGGAAGATGTTCACACAGAGGGCAGAAGAAACACTACACAGACACACTCAAGGTCTCTCTGAAGTCGCTTGACATAGTCAAGACCACCTGGGAAATGCCTTATGTCCCTCATAATCTTGTAGACTTCTATCAGGTCCCCTAAACCTCCATTGTTCCAGTGAGAACAAACGAAGTTTCTCCAATCTCTCCTTGTATGGAAAGCAGTTGCGGATGGGCAATAAGTGGGTGGCACGTATTGAAGGTGGAAACATAGAAACATACAAAACTACAGCAGAATACAAGCACTTCAGTCCACAAAGTTGTGCCAATCATGTCCCTACCTTAGTGATTACTAGGCTTACCAATAACCCTCTATCTTACTAAGCCCCAGATACTTATCTAAAAGTGTCTTAAAAGACCCTTTCGAATCCACCTCCACCACTGTTGCTGGCAGCCCATTCCACACACCCACCACTCTCTGAGTGAAAAACTTACTCCTGACATCTCCTCTGTAACTCCTCCCCAGCACCTTAAACCTTGTGGCAATTGTTTCAGCCCTGGGAAAATGCCTCTGACTATCCACTTGATATATACCTCTCAACATCTTATACACCTCTGTCAGGTAACCTCTCATCCTTTGTCTCTCCAAAGAGAAAAGGAAGAGCTCCTTCAACCTATCCTCATAAGGCATGCTTCCCAATTGAGGCAACATCCTGGTAAGTCTCCTCTGCACACTTCTTATGGCTTCCACATCCTTCCTGTAATGAGATTGCCTGAACTGAGCACAGTACTGCAAGTGGGATCTGAACCAGGGTCTTATACAGCTGCAGCATTATCTCCTGACCCCTAAACTCAATTCCTTGATTGATGAAGGTCAGTATACCATATACCTTCTTAACCACAACCTGTGCAGTTACTTTGAGTATCCTGTGAACTTGGACCCCAAGATTCCTCTGATCTTCCACACTGCCAAGAGTCCTACGATTAATATCATATTCTGCCATCCTATCTGACCTGCCAATATGAGGCACTTCACACTTATCCGGGTTGAACCCATCTGCCTCTTCTCTGCCCAGTTTTGCGTCCTATCAATGTCTTGCCACAACTTCTGACATCCCTCCACACTATCCGCAACACTTCCAACCTTTGTGTCATCAGCAATCTTACCAATCCATCCCTCCACTTCCTCACCTAGATCATTTATAAAAAAATCACAAAGAGAAAGGCTCCCAGAACAGATCTCTGGGCACTCCACTGGTGACCAAACTCCATGCAGAATATGAACCACCTATAATCACTCTTTGCCTTCTGTGGGCAAGCCAGTTCTGAATGCACAAAGCAATGTCCTCTTGGATCCCATGCCCTCTCGCTTTCTCAATAAGCCTTGCTTGGGGCACCTTATCAAATGCCTTGCTGAAGTCCATATATACTACATCTACTGCTCTTCCTTCATCGATGTGTTTAGTCACATCCTCAAAAAATTCAATCAGGCTCATAAAGCATGATCTGCCTTTGACAAAGCCATACTGACTATTCTTAATCATATTATACCTCTCCAAATATTCATAAATCCTGCGCCTCAGAATCTTCTGCATCAATTTACCAACTATTGAAGTTAGACTCACTGGTCTATAATTTCCAGAGCTATCTCTACTCCCTTCCTTGAATAAAGGAACAACATCTGCAATCCTCCAATCCTCTGGAAACTCTTCCATCTCCATTAATGATGCAAAGATCATTGCCAGAGGCTTAGCAATCTCCTCCCTCGCCTCCCACAGTACCATGGGCTACATTCCATCCAGCCCCAGAGACTTATCTAACTTGATGCTTTTCAAAAGCTCCAACACACCCTCTTTCTTAATATCTACATGCTCAAGCTTCTCAATCTGCTGCAAGTCTGCATTATAACCACCAAAATTGGTAGCACAGTGGTTAGCACTGCTGCTTCACAGCTCCAGGATCCTGAGTTTGGTTCTCAGCTCGGGTCATTGCCTGTGTGGAATTTGCACATTCTCCTTGTATCTGCATGGGTTTCCTCTGGGTACTCCAGTTTCCTCCCGCAGTCGAAAGATGTGCAGATTAGGTTGATTGACCATGCTAAGAAATTGCCTTTTAAGTGCCCAGGGTAGTGGAGGTTAGAGGGATTAGCGGGTTTAATATGTAAGGATATGGGAGTAGGGCCTAGGTGGGATTGTGTTTAGTGCAGACTCAATGGGCTGAAGGGCCTCTTTCTGCACTGTTAGGTTCTATGTTCTTTTCCATGGTGAATACTGAAATAAATTATTCATTAAGTACCTCTGCTATTTCTTCCGGTTCCATACAAACTTTCCCACTGTTACACTTAATAGGTCCTATTCTTTCATGTCTTATCCTCTTGCTCTTCACATACTTGTAGAATGCCTTGGGATTTGCCTTAATCCTGCCTGGCAAGGCCTTCTCATTATGCCTTCTGGCTCTCTTAATTTCCTTCTTAAGATCCTTCCTATTAACTGTATACTCTTCTCGATCTCTAACATTACCTAGTTCTCTGAACCTTTTGTAAGCTTTCCTTTTCTTCTTGACTAGATTTATTACAGCCTTTGTATACCATGGTTCCTGTAACCTACCATAACTTCCCTCTCTCATTGGAACGTTGCTATGCAGAACTCCAGACAAATATTCCCTGAAAATTTGCCACATTTCTTCTATACATTTCCCTGAGAAAACCTCTTTCCAATTTAAGCCTCCAATTTCCTGCCTGATAGCCTCATAATTCCCTTACTCTAATTAAACACTTTTCTAACTTGTCTGATCCTATCTCTCTCCAATGCTACTGTAAAGGGGATAGAATTATAATCACTATCTCCAAAATGCTCTCTCACTGAGAGATCTGATACCTGTCCAGGTTCATTTCCCAATTCCAAATCAAGTACAGGCTCTCCTCTTGTCAGCTTATCTGCATACTGTGTCGAGAAACCCTCCTGAATACAACTAACAAACTCCTCCCCATCTAAATCCCTTACTCTAGGAAGATTCCAATCAATATTTAGGAAACTAAAATCTCCCATTATGATAATTCTGTTATTATTACACCTTTCCAGGATCTGTTTCCCTATCTGCTCCTCAACATTCCTGTTACTATTGGGAGGCCTATAGAAAACACCCAGTAAAGTTATGAAACCCTTTCTGTTCCTAACTTCCACTCACAGAGACTCGGTAGACAATCCCTCCATGGCATCCATCTTTTCTGCAGCTGTGACACTCTCACACGTTAAGTTACAACGATTGTGAAAATTAAAGTTCCATAATTGTCAAAAGAAAACTCTGTCAAGTAATAGGAAATGCATACAAGTCTTTCAGTGAAGCCAGTGCTTGTGTATTCAAGATAAATGGCTAATCTTCACCTTTTGCAAGTCCCATAAACATTTTGTCCAAGCCTTCACCAGAGGATGGAAATAAAGTTAAAGTTTATTTATTAGTTTCAAGTAAGGCTTACATTAACACTGAGATGACATTACTGTGAAATTCCACTAGACACCACATTCTGATGCCTGTTCGGGTCAATGCACCTAACCAGCACGTCTTTCAGTCTGTGAGAGGAAACTGGTGTACGTCGAGGAAACCCATGCAGACACGGGGAGAATGTGCGAATTCCTCACTCACAGTGAGGAAAAATCAAACTTGGTTCCCTGGTGCTGTGAGGCAGGAGTGCTAACCACCATTTCCAGAGGGTCAAAGAGTTAAATAGGGTGGATAGTGAGAGCCTTTTTCCTCAGATGGTGATGGCTAACATGAGGGGACATAGCTTTAAATTAAGGGATGGTAGTTATGGGACGGATGTCAGAGGCAGGTTCTTTACTTAGAAAGTAGTAAGGGTGTAAAATGCCCTCCCTGCAGCAGTTGTGGACTCGCCAACTTTAAGGGCGTTCAAATGGTCAGTGGACAGGCATATGGATAACATTGGAATAATTTATGATAGAGGGTCATTTGATGGTTCCACTGGTTGGTGCATCATCGAGGGCTGAAGGGCCTGTACTGCGCTGTAATGTTCTATACGCTATGTTCTATGTTCTATAACAAAATACCAGAGGGCAAGATATGGAGACATATTATACTAACGAAGAATTGACAGGAGACAATTTTCTATTGGATAAGAAAGGGCAAAAGTTATGATTGGTGGATATTTATGCAAATACGGGATTAGACAATTGCTCGTTTCTCATTTGCTATAATTATTGATAACAGCTCAATTTTTTGTACGGATCAACAGTACACCTTGCATTGCCAATGTACTGCACCACACTCTCACTTATGCACAAGTTATTAAAGCTTGGAAATAGAGTACTCTGGATTAAATGTTGCCTGTACCCAAGTTGACAGCAGTTTAGGTGTTGTTAGTACCCAAAATTGATGACAAAGGTTATTTATGCATTGTCCTACTGGGGGGTGGAGAGTTGCTGTCAAGGTGACGCTCCAGTGGGTATTGAGATAGGGCTACAGAAGTCGTCTTTTGTGGCACTCGAGGCAGCAACAGGAGGTGCCCCTAACATGCCACTCTGGCAATATAATTTGACCTGCATTATCAGAAAAATACGCTTGTGGTCAGATATGAGCTTCCTCATCTCCATAGTGTTAACAAACATGGAGTTTCCTGAAATTGTAAAATAACCTCCAGGAGACTGCCGCAAAAAAGTACAAGAAAAATATTAAAAGGGGATCAAAAGGAATTGGATCATTTTCTATGAAGATTTTCGTTTATTAACTGAGGATGTGAAAAAACTGCCTGGCTGCCAATCACGGATTATCCAGCTAAGGAAGAAGACATCTTCGGACATTTTAAGTGGCTATGGAAAGGTGAGACAAGGTGAGATGATGGAAATATTGGATGCCCAATGGCAGAAGCCTGGGGAAAGGATAGGTGGAGACAGGTGATGGAACTTCCAGGAATCTGTCCAAACTGAGTTGGTAACCCTAATTGACATATCTACCATCCTTCTATGAGTCAGTATCTAATGCCAGCTGAGATACTGTGCCCAGTGCTCTGTGCTGGGTCTAAACCAAGGATTCTCTTCCAACCAAACCAGAAATCCATTCCTCTATAGATGTCAATCTCCCAGTACCTCAGCTATTGTTTGGCTAAGATTCATTCGGGTCACGATTTGTGCTACCCTTTTATACTAAATGATGAATACTTCCTGCTCTGAATCGTGAAAGGGCAGGGTGATTGCAAATTGCAACCAATTTATGTTTGAAATTACTGTTGCCAAATGTGTAATTAGATCAATACATTGAAAGTGTCCATCAAGCACTCAGACCAGGATTTTAATCCTTGTTTTTCTCCCCTTTGATTCCTCACCACAACTTGATTGAAGAGATGTATGTCTTTTGTGATTCCATAGATCCATAAAATCTCTACATTATGGAGGAGGCTATGCGACCCATTGAGTCTGCACCAACCCTCTGAAAGAGCGCTCTACATAGACCCACTCCCCCATATGATCTCCACAAACCTGTGCATCACGGCAAATCCACCTAACCCACACATCTTTGAACAGTGGGAGGAAACTGAAGCGTCCGGAAGAAACACATACCTTGAGAAGATGGTGCTAATTTTTAATATTGTCATGAGATATGGGCATCACTGGCTGTGCCAATACTTATTGTCTATCCCAACTCAATTACCTTTGAACTGAATGGTTTGCTAAGCTTGAACTGCCTTAAAAATATAGGATCCCTGCAGTGCAGTAGGAGGCCATTCAGGCCATTGAGTTCGCACCAACTCTCCAAAAGAATCTCTTACTCAGGCACAGCAGACGTATCCCAGTTGATGGAGTTGTGTTGCCCGAAGAGAAAGCAGAAATCACCAGAGGGACTGAGTTTTTGATGGACTGATTAAAAGTGTTCATTGTTCATACAGTTCCTACAGGACGGAAGGAAGCCATTCAGCCCATCGAGTCTGCACCGACCACAATCCCACACAGGCCCGATCCCCATATTCCCATGCATTTGCTCTAGCTAGTCCCCCTGACACTAAGGGGCAATTTAGCATGGCCAATCCACCTTACCTGCACATCGTTGAATTGTGGGAGGAAACTGGAGCACCCGGAGGTAACCCATGCCGACACAGGGAGAATGCGCAAACTCCGCACAGACAGTGATCCAAGCTGGAAATTGAACCCAGGTGTCTGGAGCTGAGAGACAGCAGTACTAACCACTGTGCCAACGTGCCACCCCAATTGTAATTGCAATTGTAAATTATGGGGACAGTATAAATGAACTATTATGCTGTGTATAAAGGGACTTAGAGGGGAGGGGTAATGTCTGATCTCTTTCAGGGACAATATTCTGAAAGGGTCACATGAACTGGGCTGAACTATCAGGAACCAAGTTGGTGTTTCATTCCAACTTGTCTAGGCTTGTCCCAGCAGTTAGAGCCTAAAATCATGTCTGGAAGCATTAAATGTGCATCACCCTGTACATAGTTACTGTTCATATATAAATGTCAAAGTTTGCTCTGAGCTGGTCAAGTCATGTTACTACATATATGATACAAAATAAAAGGTCAAGATAAAGAACAAAGGTCACAGTTAAAGCTGTTGAGCTCAATGTTGTAGCAGTGTTTACACTCTCCATGAATAACCTTCCATACTAATTGCTTTGTTCCAATTTTCTCCCTCATGTTACATCAAGAAACTCTTAAATGCTTCAATAACACCAATAGCCAGGCATTTCCAAACTTTGTACTCATGAATTTCCTATAAAACTCATATATGGAACCATATCAAATGTGTCTAATTAATGATCTTCAAATGTATTGTGGAGCAAGAGGGTGAAGGGTTACCCAACCAAGATGGGTAAATGGGGTTAAGATACAGATCAGCCATAATCTAATTTACAGAACAATAGAATCATAGAATCATACAGCGCAGAAGAGGCCCTTCAGCCCACTGAGTATGTGCTATCACATTAATAACACTTGAACTCTCACCTTAGCTCATCTACTAGCACTTGGCCAATAGCTTTGAATGTGATGGAGTTTAATTTAGAAAAATATGAGGTGATGCATTTTGGTAGTTCAAACTAGCCAGGACTTAGTTAAAGAAAGGGCGCTGGGGAGAGTTATAAATCAAAGAAGTCGAGGAGTACAGGTTCATAGTTCCATGAAATTGGAGTCACAGGTGTACTAAGTGGTGAAGACATTTGGCATGCTTGGTTTCATTGGTCAGGACATTGATAGGAGTTGGGATGTCTTGTTGAAGTTGTACAAGACTTTGGTAAGGCCATGCTTGGAATATTGTGTATAGTTTTGGTCACCCTGTTAGAGAAAGGGCATTATTAAACTAGAAAGAGTGCAGAAAAAGTGTACCAGGACGTGACTGGGACTTGATGTTTTAAGTTATAAGGAGAGGCTGGATAGAGTGGGACTTTTTTCTCTGGAGCATAGGAGGCAGACGGGTGACCTTATAGAAATCCATAAAATAATGAGGGGCATAGATAAGATAGAAAGTCAACACCTATTCCTGATGGTAGGGGAATCTAAAACTAGAGGGTAGAGGTTTAAAGTGAGAGGGGAGAGATGCAAAGGGCCCAGACGAGATTTGTCTTTCACACAGAGGGCAGTGAGTGTTTGGAACAAGCTGCCAGATGTAGTAAATAGAGACAGGTACAACTTTGTCTTTTAAAAAGCATTTAGACAGTTATATGGCTAAGGTGGTGTAGAAGGATATGGGCCAAACACGGGCAATTGGGATGAGCTGAATGGGGAAAACTGGGTAGCATGGACAATTTGGGCTGAAGGGCCTGTTTCCATGCCGGTAAAGCTCTATGACTCTGTGCTTAGCGAGGTACTTTTTAAAGAATGTGAGGCAACCTGTCCTCTCCACCTTCCCAGAAACTCATTAACCAGTTTGGACTTAGTCTCTGGTGGAGAGACGGTCCAGCCACCACTCGCCTGATGGTGTGAGGGATTGGATTCGCTCGGGGGGTGGCGTTTCGGGGATGTGGCAACCCCCGGCAAGGCGGCCCGGCCGTTGAAAGCGAGAAAAAATGCTTTTTGAAGAAGAACCATGGGCTGCTAAGGGAGTCGATTTGACTCCACACCACCAGCGGTACCTCTCTGGTGGTATGACTACTGGAGGATTTCCCGCTGATTGAATAGAATGCGTTTACCGACCCTGGGGATTGGCGGGATATTCTAGATCATCACCACCCTCTGAGTAATTTTTCTTCACATCCTCCCTAGACCTTCTGCCTCTTATCTTGAACCGATGGCCCCTTGTGATTGATTCTTCAACAAAGGGGATTAGCTGCTTCTTATCCACTCTGCCCTTGGACCTCATAATCTTGTAAACCTCTGCCAGGTCACCCCTCAAGCTTCTCTGCTCCGACAGCCCAAGTCTATCCAACCTCTCTTCATAATATAAATGCTCCATCCCAGGCAGTATCCTGGTCAATCTCCTCTGCACCCCCTCCAGTGCAATCACATCCTTCCTATAATATGGCGGAAAGAACTGCACACGGCATTCCAGCTGTGGCCTCACCCAAGTTCTATACAATTCCGGCATAACCTCTCTGCTTTTTGTAATCAACGTCTCGATTCATCATAGAATCCCAATAATACAGAAGGAGACCATTGGGCCCATTGAGTCTGTACCGTCCACAATCCCACGCAGGCCTTATTCCCATGGCCCCACGATTTGTCTTGGTAATCCCCCTGACACTAGGGTCGATTTAGCATGGCCAATCCACCCGAGCTGCCCATCTTTGGAATGTGGGAGTAAACCAGAGGAAACCCATACAGTCACAGGGAGAACATGCAAACTCCACACAGATATCACCCGAGGCTGGAATAGAACCCAGGTCCCTGATGCTGTGAGGCAACAGTGCTAACCACTTTGCCATCTTGCCATCCACGATTGATAAAAGCAAAGGTCCCATATGCCTTTTTCACCACCTTACTAACATGCCCATCCATTTTCAGGAACCTGTGGAAAATACGCCAAGATCCCTTTGTTCCACAGAACTTCCTAGTGCCCTAATTGAAGGATTGAAGATGTTTATAGGGCTGAATGGCCTCCCCTTGTCCTTAGTTTTTTTACAAGAGCTTTACCCCTCTTATTTTGATCCTTTTTTTTCATTTCTAGCATGCTGATATTTGTAACTCAGCCATGGATTAATACCTAAATCCATTCTCATGGATTCCCCTATGGAAGGCCCATTTATTTTCTTTCTGTTAAGTCTAAAAACAATATGGTGGATTCTTTTTTTTTCAAGCGTTTTCTCAGCTTCTCATTGCAATTAAAAATGGCTAAAAAAAAGGAAAATCACTGCATCAAAAATAAAAACGATTTCAGCACTGGCAATCTAAAAAAGAAATTAGAGAAAAAGATGAACTGAGAGAATGGCGTAAGTCTTTTTATATTGCGGCCTTTGTTGTGGGGTCATGTACAGCTGTAAGGATATAAGAGTGCTGAGTTTTTCAGGGTTCCCGCTGCGGTAACCATGGCAAGTGAACTGTGGCAGAGTAAGTCAGCTTGTCACCAACGTTGTATATGAATGATCAGCTGGAGAGAGCAGGAATGTAAATACAATACCTCAACCTCCTTCACAACGCTTAACTTTTCACAGAGTCCAGAGTAGAAAGTAGGCCCATTGACAAATCTGTATTCAAAGGCACTGACTAACTTAACACTCTTGTCTTCCCCATCGCCTCTGCAGCAGGCTCTGGCAAGGGCGAAAAGAGCCCCTTTATACATTGAGATTAATGCATATATTACGCATTCCCAGATGCATATTCTCATTGAAAGACTTCTACTATTCCTTCTCCATCCATTGATAGTTGGCCTATGTTAGTTGGAACCTTGATATATCTATGTGTTAGCATCGTAACGGATTTATATATAACAAAGAACAAAGAAAATTACAGCACAGGAACAGGCCCTCCAAACCTGCACCAATCATGCTACCCAACTGGACTAAAACCCCAACTTTTCCGTGGACCATATCCCTCTATTCCCATATTTGTCCAGTTAAATTAAATTAAATTAAAACTCACTATCGTAACTGCTTTCATTACCTCCCGACAGCAAGCCCCAGGTACCCGCCACCCTCTATGTAAAAGACTTGCTTCGTACTTTAACCTTTAAATCTTGTCCCTTGCACCTTAAACCTATTGCCCCCTTAAACCTATGCCCCAACACATTTAACACGAGAAAACATCCCCAAGAGACTTCACAGAATTGTTACAAAGGAAATCTAGACCCTGACCTTCAAATGTCAGGTTGAGGACAGGAGTAGTGAGATTTTGCTTCAATTCTACAGGAGTTTGGTTAGACCGCACCAAGACAACTGTGGACAGCTTTGGTTCCCTGCCCTCAAGAAAGGATATCATCATCATAGACGGAATGCAAGAAAGGTTCCCCAGACTTGTTCCAGGCAACACAGTGGTGCAGTGGTTCACACTGCTGCCTTACAAGCTTATTCTGTGCTGTATGGTTATATGACTACGACTGTGAATAATTGAGCTTTCTTAAGCAATTATTTAAACATAATCAGAAACTAGATTATAAATAAGAATTTTTCAGCATCAAGAGGTAAGTTAGGAGTATAGAACAAATCAGAAAGCTCTTTCAAAGTGCTAACCACTGTACATTATGGCACAATGGTTAGAACCACTGCCTCACAGTGCCAGGGACACGAGTTCGATTCCCAGCCTGGGTGCCTGTCTGTATGGAGTTTGCACATTCTCCCCATGTCTGCATGAGTTTCCTCCTGGTACTCCAGTTTCCTCCCACACTCCAAAGATGTGTGGGTTAGATGGACTGGCCATGCTAAATTCCCCTTTCGTGTCAGGGGGACTAGCTAGAGTAAATGCATGGCATGAGTGGGATAGGACCCAGGTGGGACTGTGGTCAGTGCAGACTCGATGATCCAAATAGCCTCCATCTGCACTGTAGGATTCTATGATTCTGTAAGATAGCATAAGTACAATGGGTCGAATGACCGCATCTATGTTGCATCAATCTGTACTAATCCCATTAATTTTCATGGTGAATTATGTTCCTTTCTCCATCAAGGAGCATTTGGGATGGATCACTAAAACAAAACAAGATTTATTTGGTAGACAGTTCTGTCATGATGAATCAGTGGAGATCGGGCCAAATTAAAACATAATTTTGGTGCCCAAATTATCCCAAATTATTTGAAATTCCAAAAGGAGACAGGTTTTGCTGGATTTTCCATGACTACACTTCTATCTATCAGAGTCCAAGCCAACCAATCAACACTCTTTTCATGAAGTGAAAATAGTTGTTCTTTTCATTTGCGCAGCTGTTCTGATGAGTGCAAGACAAAAAGCTTTGATAGTATGTCTCTTTTTTGAGCAACAAACATTATTTAATGTTGCTCCACAAGAGATGTTACACCTTCATGAATGAAACCAGCTCCAGGGAAATGTTGGCATAGCGCCATGATCTTTAAATAATCTTTCTGGGCTTCAAAAATAACTCCCGACCCCCGACTGGAGCAATTTTTCAATAATTAATTAGTACTATATTTTTAGAAGCTATTCCACTGTGTTATGTGTGCATGGGGCGCTGAATGAAGAAGCAATCATTGCCTTCAGGAGAGGTCGGAGATCTGGCATACTTCCACAAGAGCAAGATGCCACATCTGCATCTGCAAGTACCATAGATCAGCAAAGATCAAGAGAGGAGGGTAGGGGTGATTAACGGGAGCTTAAGGGGAGGGACAAAAGTGATAAGAGATAACTGACATTAGAAATGTCATTTGAGATAAAAAGAGACTTGCATTTCAATATTTGTTTTTAATATTGATTCAGAGAATGTGGGTAAGGGCAGCATTTATTGTCCAACACTCATTACCCTTCAGAAGATGATGGTGAGCTGCCTTAACATAGAACATAGAACACTACAGAATGAACAGGCCCTTTGGCCCACAAGTTGTGCCGATCATATCTATACCCACCAGGCCATAGAACTATCTGTAACTCCCAATCCCATTAAATCCCATGTACTCATCCAGAAGTCTCTTAAAAGACCCCAGCGAGTTCGCCTCTGCCACCACTGATGGCAACTGATTCCATTCGCTCACCACCCTCTGAGTGAAAAACGTATCTGTAACATCTCCTCTGTACTTGTCCCCCAGCACCTTAAACCTGTGTCCTCTCGTAGCGACCATTTCAGCCCTGGGAAATAGCCTCTGAGAATCCACTCTATCTATTCCTCTCAACGTCTTATAAACATCTATCAGGTCGCCTCTCAACCTTTGTCTCTCCAGTGAGAAGAGACTTAGCTCCCCCAACCTATCATCATAAGGCATGCCCCCCAATCCAGGCAACATCCTTGTAAATTTCCTCTCAATAGCTTCCACATCTTTCCTATAGTGAGGCCTTCTTGGACCGTTGCAGTCTCTGTGGTGTAGGTACACCCACAGTGCTGTTAGAGAGGCCATTTCAGGACTTTAACCCAGCAACAGTGAAGGAATGATGAAATATTTCCATGTCAGGATGGTGAATGACATGGAGGGGAACTTACAGATGGCGGCGTTCCCATGTATCAGCTACCCTTGTCCCTCTAGAAAGTAAAGGTCTCAATTCTGAAAGGTGCTATCGAAACAGCCTTGACAATTTGCTTTTAAATGGTATGTACTGTTACTGTGATGTGCTGGTAGAGAAAGGAATGAATGTTTGAGATGAAATGGTGGATGGCATCAACAAGCCACCCTATCTCAAATGGGTGTTAAATATCTTACTGGAACTCTACTCATCCATGGTGGGCAGCATGGCACAGTGGCTAGCCTTACAGCTCCAGGGACCTGGGTTTGAATCCCAGCTTGGATCACTGTCTTTCTGGAGTCTGCACATTCTCCCCATGTCTGTCCGGATTTCCTCCAGGTGCTCCAGTTTCCTCCCACAGTGCAAAGATGTGCAGGTTAGATGGATTGGCATTGATAAATTGCCCATTAGTGCCCCAGGATGCATAGGTTAGAGAGATCAACAGTGTAAATATGTGGGGTTATGGAGATAGGCCTTGATGGGATTGTTATCAGTGTAGACTCAATCGGTCGGATGGCCACCTTCTGCACTATGTGGTTTCTATGATTTCATCCAGGCAAGCGGAGAGCATTCTATCATACTTCTATCTTCTAGATGCCTGGCAGGCTTTGGGGAATCTATAGGCTGCAATAGATTTCCGGGCTTGGAATGAGTGTGGTGGCTGCCAGATGTGGAACCAGACTGGGCAGAAGGCCTGTTTCTGTGTGCTGGTACTACATTTAAATAGTTAAACAAATGAAACAAAAACTACCCTCTAGTCATCCCACCTACACCAACCTATGCCAATCCATACCTATCTATCGAACACTCATGGCCTATCATACCCTCATACCAACATATTCCCCTTCACCCATGCCCATGGCAGCTTTTATCCCCTATGTCAATTTAGCACCAACTCATGCCAACCCAAGCTGCCCACCCAAAACATTTTGCTCTCACCTCCTCCATTCCAACTCACCGAGTGTCCTTGGGCTGTTCTGTGACAGCTTTGACACTTCCTTGCCAGTTGGACAGCGCTTTATCGGTTCTTGGCAGTATGAGTTTGGCATAATCCTGTTCACTTTTAACAATCCCAAAAGGTATCTGACCCCTCCAAAAAATGCAAGGCTTCTTCCTCTCACAGAGGCACTCCAAGAACCAACCAAAGAGATCCTTTACCTGTCCAAAGGGGTACCCTGACTTTCAAAAGAAATCCACCCAGTTCGGGCCCAGTCTAAGCTGCACACTCCATGGGCAGAATTTTCCCATCCCACCTGCCAACTGGAGTCAAAGCAGGCCAGGACGGACCATGCAAAGATTCGTTGGCTTAGGGCAGGAATTTCCAGCCTTAGGATGAGCACGCCTGGGAAATCCCACCCCAGATTTCCCATGCCTGGTTCAGCAAAATTCCTCTTCAGCAGAGGCAGCTAGTGATTGAAATGACCCATTGCATCTGTAAATTGCACATAGGTGAACCCCTGACCCATCTCCAATACGGTTCCCACCAAAGGTGGAAAATGCCGGAGTCAGGGATCAGAACTTAGAAATCCCACCATTTCTGGAACATTGGACACAACAGAGACACAGAAAGCTGGGCCTGAGTATTGTCTAGTAGTGTTGCTGAGCGGTTAATCTTTCTAGCAAGATTGAGAAAAAGAGTACAGGCTAGTGAGCCTCACATCTGTGTGGGTAAATTGTTGGGAGGTATTTTGAGAGGCAGGATCTACAGGCATTTAGAGACACAAGGGCTGATTAGGGACAGCCAACATGGCTTTGAGAGTGGAAAATCATGTCTCACATATTTAATTGTGTTTTTTGAAGGGATAACCAGGAAGGTAGATGAGGGCAGTGCAGTTGATGTTGTCTACATGGTCTTTAGCAAGGCCTTTGCCAAAGTACTGCATGGTAGATTGTTGCAAGAAGTTAAATCTCATGGGATCCAGGGTGAGATATCTATTTGGATACAAAATTGGCTTCTTGATAGAAGCCAGAGAGTGACTGTAGAGAGTTGTTTTTCAAACTGGAAGCCTGTGGCCAGCAGTGTGCCTCTGGATTCAGTGCTGGGCCTACTGTTATTTGTTATTTATATTAGTGATTTGGATGAGAATAAATATGAGGGGCATATTTAGTAAATTTGCAGATGACACCAAGATTGGTGGCATAGTGGACAATGAAGAAAGTTATCTCCAATTGCAACAAGATCTTAATCAGTTGGGTCAGTGGGCTGACGATTGACAGATAGAGTCTAATATAGACAAATGCAAGATGATGCATTTTGGTAGCTCGAACCGGGGCAGGACTTAATCAATTAATGAGAGTTACAGAACAAAGACATCTAGGGTACATGTTCATAGCTCCTTTAAAGTGGACTCACAGGTAGACAAAGTGGTGAAAAAGGCATTCAGCATGTTTGGTTTCATTGATCAGAACATTGAATCCAGGAATTGGGACGTCTTATTGAAGTTGTACAAGACACTGGTAAGGCCACACTGGAATAATGTGTACAGTTTTTGTCACCCTATTATAAAAAGGATATTATTAAACTAGAAAGAGAGCAGAAAAGATTCACTAGGATGCTACCTGGACTTGATGGATTGAGTTATAAGGAGAGGTTGGATAGACTGGGACCCTTTTCCTCTGGAACGTAGGAGGCTGAGGGGTGATTTTTTTCGAGGTCTATAAAATAATGAGGGGCATAGACAAGGTAGAGAATCAATACCTTTTCTGAAAGGTAGAGGAATCTAAAACTAGAGGATTTAAGGTGATAGGGGAGAGATACAGACGTGTCCAGAGGGGCAATTTTTTTCACGCAGAGGGTGTTAAGTGTCTGGAATAAGCTACCAGAGGTAGTACTAGAAGCGGGTACAATTTTATATTTTAAAAAGCATTTAGATAGTTACATGGGTATGACAGGTATAGAGGGATATGGGCCAAATGCAGGCAATTGGGAATTAGCTTAGGGATTTTTAAAAAAAGGCAGCACGGATAAGTTGGACCATTGGGCCTGTTTCTATGCTGTAAACCTCAATGAGTAAACATTTCTAACAGCCGAACATCGTGATAGAGAAACAGGAGGAATAAAATTTGTAAAGCGAACATCCAAATTAAAAGGGCAAGTAAGTTCATTTGTGATTATGTGACAAAACCAGATGACATGAGTTAATAGAAAATGTCATTTCGCTTGTCACACTGTCTTTGTAACCAGATGGGAAAGCCAACATTCAATTTTTTTGGGGTGTTATTAGTTTTAGATTTTCAGATACCTCGTCAAAAATCTTATCTCGTCATGATTACAGACAACTTTATATTAATTTACCCTTCTAATTATTTATTCAAGGGGCTATACTGTGCTGTTAGATGTTACGTTATTTCCACAAGTTAAAGCCACTGTGAGGTTTGTTTAATCCAATAAAATTAATGTCAACTGATTTCCTCCAAGTACTTCATTAGCCTACCTGCTCCTGCTCCTGATTTCGATCTTCACAAACGTGGTGCACAATATTTGTTTTTTTTTTAGCGATTCGTCTCCAGTAACTGGATGACTATCTCACACCCTTTGTAAATTTATTGCTGTTAGATTTACCAGGATGCTGACTGGATTAGAGGTATAAACTATAAGGAGAGACTGTACAAACTAGGATTGTTTTCTCTGGAGCGGCAGAGGCTGAAGGGAGGCTTGATAGAAGTCTATCAAATCATGAGAGGCACAGATAGGATTGACAGTCAGAATCCTTTTCCCAGAGTTGAAGGCAGGTATTTTATGAGCTTACTCGGGTGAGGTTTGTAAAATCCCACTCAACGTCAACAGAGAATTTCATTCTGTGAGCCACGTCGGCCCCGATTCCGGGCCAGACATGGCGGTAAAACTCAGGCCGAAATACCTAATACTACGGGGTATGCACTTAAAGTGAGGGTGGGAAAGTTCAAAGGAGATGCGAGGAGAAACTTTTCTTATATAGAGAGTGGTAAGCATCTGGAACACTCTGCCTGTGTGGTGGTGGAGGCAGATACGACAGAGGCGTTTGAGGAGCTTTAAGATAGGCACATGAATATGCAAGGAATAGAGGGATATGGACCAAGGACAGGTAGGTTTTAATTTTGATTTGTTTTGATTTAACATTGTCACAGGTATTGGTATGCAGTGAAAAGCATTCTTTCTTGTGTGCCATACAGACAAGACAAAGGAAATGAGAGAGTGCTGAATGCAATATTACAGTCATAGCTAGGGTATAGAGAAAGATCAATTTAATATAAGGTCGGTCCATTTCAAAGACAGCAGGGAAGAAGCTGTTCTTGAGTCGGTTGGTACAAGACTTTTGTATCTTTTCTCAATGGAAGAAAGTGGAAGAGAGCATGCCCAGGTTGCATGGAGTCCTTGGTTATGCTGGCTGCTTTTTGGAATAAGGGGGAAGTGTGGAGAGAATCAATGGATGGGACTGGGCTTTATTCATGACATTTTGTAGTTTTTTTTTGCAGTCTTGGTCAGAGTCGGAGTCTTACCAAACTGTGATAAATCTGAAAAGGATGGTTTCTATGTTGTGGTTGTAAAAGTTGATGAGATCATAGTAGACATGCCAAATTTCCTTAGTCTCTTCAGTAAGTAGAGATGTTGGTGGGCTTTCTTAACTATAGCAGGATTACTTTAATTTGGCATCATGTTCAACGCAAAATGATGTGCTGAATGCCTGTTCCTGTGCTGTGCAATGCCCGTATCTAATGAATAGGGGAAAAAAAACTTTACCTAACAAAAATTTGCAACACATAACCAGTGTTTACACTTGACACATCCTTCTAAATCTACTACTTTCATTTTGTAACTTGCGATTGATTTAACATCCATAGCATTCCAGGATATAGCATTCCATCTTTCTTGGCACAATGTTTTATTGCTTAGTACCTATCTCATTGTTATGTCTTCTTTGAAATATTATTCCAATTAGAGTGGATTGGTGACAGGGAGATCGGTAAAAAAAAATCAGGCTTAGTAAATCCAGTTATTTGTTGGGCATAAATCCTGAGGAAATGATGAGGTGCTAATGTGAGTTCTTCCTTTTAAGTGATAACAAGGTCTGTAGTGATTTTCCTTCCAAGGATCAATCTGCAGAATAAATGTCACACAACCTGGAGAAACGGCACGGTGACCAATCAGATCATTCTTTGGCGATGGGGGAGGGGGGGAGGGTGGAGGGGGGCTGGTGGTGGGAGAGGGCCGATTGTTGCCTGGTTGCGAGGGGGAAGGGAGGAGGGCCAGATCATCCTCTGGTTGAGGTGGGGGAGGTAGGAGGATATGGGTCAGATGTACTTCTGGAGGAGTGAGACCAGATCATTCTCTGAGGGGGAGTGAAATATATCTCTGCTGGGGGGGGGGGAGAAAGGGGGGCGCACTGAGTCCGCTGCCACTCTGCAGGTGATCAGTGTGGGGATGGAAGGGAGCAGGGGATCAAGATTGGTCTGGGTAGTGTGGACATGGGTAGATAAGGGGACAGTTGTGTTGTGGGGATGGGGTGATGACTGTGGGAGCCATCACTCCCACTTTTCACTCCTGAGCTAATTGTTCTTGTTTCTGAAGAGACAGGCACACTTTTTTAATTTCTTTTCTAACTGCGCATGCGCAGTTTGGAGCTCCGATCATTTCAGGTGCACTAAGCCCGGCCCACAGTGCGATTCGGACTTGCAGTTTTTTTTCAGGCTAAGTGCATGTGGGGCCACTCAAATTGTGTGCTGAATTGTGCCCGATTCAGCACTTAGAATGAAAATGGTAAAAAGGTAAAATCAGGCCTTTTAAGTTCCTCCTCAACTCAGACCTAAATGTGCTCCCCCGTATTTTGAGGCTATGCCCTCTCGTTCTAGTTTCACCTGCCAATTGAATCAACTTCCTACTTCTATCTTATCTATTCCCTTCATAGTCTTATATGTTTTTATAAGATCTCTGTTCATTCTTCTGTATTCCAATAAGTATAGGCCCAATCTACTCAGACTATCCTCATAAGCCAACCCTCTCAACTCCAGAATCAACCTACTGAATCTCCTCTGTACCCCCTCCAGTGCCAGTAGATCATTTCTCAAGTAAGGAGACCAAAATTGTATACAGTACTCAGGTGTGGCCTCACCCACACACTATGTGCGGTCACACACCAACTGACTTACTGTTTTTAAACTCCATTCCACAAGCAATGAAAGACAAAATTCCATTTGTCTTCTTAATTCCCGCTGCAGCTTCAAACCAGCTCCTTGAGATTTCTGCACAAGTATACCCAGATCCTTCTGCACAGCAGCATGCTGCAATTTTTTACCATTTAAGTAATAGTCCATTTTGCTGCTATTCCTACCAAAATGGAAGACTTCAAATTTACTAACATTATACTCCATCTCGCCCACTCACTTAGATTATCTATATCCTTTTGCAGACTTTCAGTGTCCTCTGCACACTTTGCTCTGCTTTTTGGAGCCACCTTGAATGATACAGTACGGGACAGATTAGTCTGCAGAGTGAAGGACTAAGCGATTCAACAGAGATGTCTTTCAGAGGTCAATATAAATTTGAAATGAGGAATGGAGATTGTGCAAGCAGTGCAAAGAACTGAAAAAGGTGTGCAGGGAGGATCCAGCATGCAAAATGGCACTGTTCACCAGTGGTGTTCACTGAACACCTGCAGTTACCAATGTAGAGGTAATCATTTCCCTAAATCTTGCAGGTATTAGGAGGCTGAATATTTTTTGTGCCAAAGAAGGGGTTACTTAGATACAAGGGGTTACAAGGCATAGATACAGAGCCAAGTCATGTCTGCAGAGTAGCTGATAAGATAATGTACAATGTGGAAGGTACTAGCACCAACAATATGAATATTTACTTGCTGTTTAATATAAAATTGGGCAAGACAACCCCTATTTGTCAGATGACTATGGAAATTTGGCATGTCCGCTATGACTCTTACTAACTTTTACAGATGCACCATAGAAAGCCTTCTTTCTGGTTGTATCATAGCTTGGTATGGCTCCTGCCCTGCTCAAGACAGCAAGAAACTACAAAAGATCGTGAATGTAGCCCAATCCATCATGCAAACCAGCCTTCCACCCATTGACTCTGTCTATACCTCCAGCTGCCTCGACAAAGCAGCCAGCATAATTAAGGACCACAAGCACCCCAGACATTCTCTCTTCTACCTTCTTAGGAAAAAGATACAAAAGTCTGTGGTCACAAGCCAACCAACTCAACATCAGCTTCTTCCCTGCTGCTGTCAGACTTTTGAATGGGCTTGCCTCGTATTAAGTTGATCTTTCTCCACAGCCTAGCTATGACTGTAACACTCCATTTTACACTTTCTCCTTCCCTTCTCTGTGAACGGTATGCATAGTGTGCAAGAAACAATACAATGCTAATACATGTGACAATAATAAATCAAATCAAATCAAATATTACTGTAATGCTCTGGGTAAATGGAAAGCTTCTTAAGATGGAAGGGCACCAGCTACTGTAATTGATGAGCACACACATCTTTTTATATACCTTATCTGGTATCTCCAATGCTACTGCTGATTAGTAATGTCCACTGAAGTTCCAGCTTCAATAGTATTTTTCCTGTTCTTTATACCATCTCCCTTTTGTGCACTGGTCTTTGTGTGCTTTTATAGTATTTGACTCCAATGTTTCTTGCTGATTAAAAGGAATGCATTTAATCTTGAACTTGCAGCAAGTGACACCTGGGCAGCAGGTTCTGACATTTTGAGTATATTTAGCTTGTTATACCATTTGAAATAAATTGCGATACTCTTTCCCAAGTTAAATCTTGAAAGGTCACGGACATTTAAGATGAAATGCTTCTCACAGAACTCTCTTAGATGTTGCAGAGTGAGATTATTCTTCACTAAACGTAATGATTTGATGAGAAAACTGAGGACACTCATGCTTCCTGAGTATAACTGTTTGTCTGATATTTTGTTTCCCCTTCTGCTACCTTCACTCTTCCATTCCTTTTACAATCGCTATGGAAGGGGGCAATAATTTAAACAATGACTAGAATGATGGAGGTTGAGAGGCAACTTGAAAGAAGTCAACAGGGCTTGGACAGAGTGTATAGTCAGAACCCTTTTCCCAGGGTGGAAGAATCAATTACTAGAGGACAGAGGTTTAAAGTGTGAGGGGCAAGGTTTAAAGAAGATGTACATGGCAAGTTTTTAACATAGAGGATAGAGGTTACCTGGAACTCGCTTCTGGGGTAGGTAGTGAAAGAAATACGACCATGAGTTTTAAGGAGCATCTTAACAAATACATGAATAGGATGGGAATGGAGGGATATGGTCCCTAGAAGGATAGAGGGTTTTAGTTCAGTTAGGCAGCATGATCAGTGCAAGCTTGGAGAGCCAAAGGTCCTATTCTTGTGCTGTAATTTTCTTTGCTCTTTGTTCTTAACCCTGATGTCTCCACTCGGTGCCCATCCATAAACGGAAAGGTATTTCGAATTTTAAGTTTCCCCACTTATAAGTGGCAGCGTATTTTCCCCAACCCTTCAGTATTGGGAGTGATTCAATCCTTTATCAATTATCTCTGAGCAAACGCAAGATGGGTTAAATTAAGAAGGATCAGTTTAGCTCTGTTATTTGGATGGTGTTTCATGTCGCAGGGTGACACTGTCAGCACAGATTCAATTTCTGTACTAGCTGAGGTTATTCGTAAAGGCTCCCCCTTCTCAACCTTTCCCCTTACCTGAGGGATGGTGAACCTCAGGCTAAATCACAACCAGTTGGCCTGTGGGATTTTGGCAACTATACTAGTTCATGTTACACACGCAAAAAATATAAGACGTAGGAACAGAATTAGGCCCTTCAGCCCATAGAGTCTGCTCCACCATTCAATCATGGCTGATATTTATCCCATCCTTATTTTCCTGTCTTTTCCCCATAACCACTTATTAATCAAGAGCCTACCTACTTCTATCTTAAAGACACTCAATGAGTTGGCCTCCAAAGCCGTCTGCAGCAAAGAGTTCCACAGATTCACCACTGTCTGACTGAAGAAATTCTTCCTCATCTCTATTTTACAGGATCGTCCCTTTAGCCTAAGGTTGTCCCCTCTGGACCTAGTTTTTCCTATTAATGGAAACATCTCTCCATATCTACTCTATCCATGCCTCGCAGTACCCTGTAAGTCTCAATAAGATTCCTCCCTCATCCTTCTAAACGCCAGTGAGTACAGACCAGAATCCTCAACCATTCCTCTTCTGACAAACTCTTCATTCCAGGATTACTCTTATCAACCTCCTCTGGACCCAATAAGTGGTTTCACAACATCTACCACTTTTTGTACTCGTAGAATAGACAAGGGAGAAGGGAAAGAAAGGAGTTCAGGTCAAAGACCATGATAAAAATAGTTATGGTTTCACGTGAACTCAGATTCCATTAAACCAATGCCCATGAAAGTTAAAAACATTGAAACATAGAAATTTGGAACAGGAGAAGTCCATATGGCCCATCAAGTCTTTCTTTTTTGATTTGATTTATCATTGTCACATGTATTAATACACAGTGAAAAGTATTTTTCTTGCGCATTATATGGAAAAAGCATACCATACATAGAGAAGGAAACAAGAGAGTGCAGAATGTACTTTATAGTCATAGCTAGGGTGTAGAGAAAGATCAACTTAATGAGAGGTAGGTCCATTCAAAAATCTGATGGCAGCAGGAAAAAGCTATTCTTGAGTTAGTTGGTACATGACCTCAGACTTTTGTATGTTTTGCCTGCTGGAAGAAGGTGAAAGACAGAATATCCAGGGTGCATGGGGGTCTTTGATTATGTTGGCTGCTTTTATTGTCACATATATTGATATACAGTGAAAGTATTGTTTCTTGCACACTGTACAGATAAAACATACTCTTCATGGAGAAGGAAAGGAGAGAGTGAAGAATGTAGTGTTACCATCATAGCTATGGTGTAGAAAAAGATCAGCAATTAAGAAGCACTTAGTGATGCTACTTAAGGTTTTGGTTTGCGGGTATTTTGAATTTAATGCACTATTATTGAAAAAAAACTGTAGGAATAGTGATTAAAAACAATTTGCGTCAATCATGCAGAGGCATCTGAGAGTGCTTCTGAACAGAGAGTGATGGAGAATGTTGAGGACAGCAGAAGAGTGTTTAATTAAAATATCCAATTCTCTTTCCTTATTGCCTGTAATCAGCTCGATTGTTTTGGCAGTGGTGATGGGGGAAGGGGAATGGGTGCAAATGAAAAATATTTCACAAGTAAAAGAAATTGATGGATCATACATGGAAAACAAAGCCTTGCTTTGGGTTATACTATACTAGAGTCCAAGATTTTGCACCATGTGCTTAGCCTCTGTTGGCCGCTGAGGTGGACTATGGAATGATGGTGGCCTAGTTGTGTTGTCACTGGACTAGGAATCCAGAGGCCCAGGGTAATCCCACCAGAGCAGAGAGTGGAACATGCTCATAGCTCATTGAAAATAGAGTCACAAATGGACAAAGTGATAAAGAAGGCATTTGGCATGTTTGGTTTAATTGGACAAAAAACTGAATACAGGAGTTGGGTCGTCTTGTTGAAGTCGTAAAAAACATTGGTAAGACCACACTTGGAATATTGTGTGCAATTCTGGTTCACTCTATTATAGAAAAGGTAGCATTGAACTAGAAAGAGTGCAGAAAAGGATTACTAGTATGCTACCATCAGGACATGATGGTTTGAATTATAAAGAGAGGCTGGGTATACTGGGACATTTTTCTCTGGAGTGTAGAAGGCTTAGGGGTAATCTTATATAGGTCTATAAAATAATGAGAGCTAGTCAACATGTATTCCCAAAGATAGGAGAGTCTAAAACTAGAGGACAGGGGGTTAAGCTGAGACGGGAGAGACACAAAAGGATCCAGAAGATTAACTTTTTCACACAGAGGCTGGTGAGTGTCTGGAACAAGCTGTCAGAGGTAGCAGTAGATGTGGCTACAATTTTGTCTTTTAAAAAGCATTTAGACTGTTGCGGGAGTAAGATGGATATAAAGAGATATGGGCCAAAATGCAGGCAATTGGGATTAACTTAATTGTTAACAAAAAAGCGTGGCATGGGCAAGTTGGGGCTGAAGGGTCTGTTTCAATGCTATAAATCTCTATGACCTACACAACCTCCTAGAATGAAGGTTATCAAAGGATATGGGGGGGGGAGAGGTATGAGACTATTGATTTCATGATCATAATGAACGGCAGAACATTCTTGAAGGGCCAAATGACCTCCCCTGCTCATATTTCCTCTGTTCCCTTCTGGCACTAAGGAGTTCTCTGAGCATCCAACAATGGTGATGTCATCAGGAGAGGGAGCCAATCACATTGAAGTTTTCTCATAGACAGCAAAGCAGGAAGTTAAAAGCATTTTTTTTTCTTTTAGTTAAAATTGTACAGAAAGTGTAATAAATTATTGCAATATCCAGTTAGGATTAAGGTATCAACTGAAATATCACAGATAAACCTCTGATGAATCACAAGTATTTAAAATTGTGTGAACATTTTTACCATAATGGTGAAATTTGACATTTCATAAATGTCAAATTAGTTTTTTGGAACAGTGTTCAGTAATTATAAACTTCATATGACATTAAAACCCTACTTCTTTTCCCGAGGTTTTTAAAGGGAGAGACAGAGAGTGAAAGGGGAGGGTTCAATGATGTCTATTTAATTCTCTGGTGTGGGAATCTCAGGAGCATACCCCTATAGGTTAATGTTGAATTGGGAAATATCAAGTAACAGACAGTAACTTTGAGATCTCTTGGTTTAGCTACACTTGTGCAGATGTTTCCATCATTTTCAGAAGAGCGATGGCAGCAAACACGGACAGTTTCACCATCATTACCATGCCAGTCCCTCGGATAATGAACGCCAAGTGTGGAGGACTTGCCCTTTTAATGATGTAGAGGATATTTTGCAGGCAGTCCCTACACTGCAGTCAAATTGCTAAAAATAGCACTGGCTCCTCATAGCCTGCAGTGTTTGGCATGGTCAGAATACTAAGAGGTTTAGGAAGAAATGTCCCTTTGTTTGGGAGAGTTCACAGAATGTTCCCCTTTCACTACAGGGTTACAGCAATCATTGATTTTTCAGCACCAAGAAATAAGCACAGTAATAGTTCACCTCCTTCATCATTTGAGAGTCAAAGCAAAAACAACTTACATTAGTATAGCATTAATATTGTACAGTGTCTCAATGTTCATCACAGAAATGTCAAAGGACAAAATGTGACACCAAGGGTGAGCTTTTACAACGTTGCTCATCACCAAACTGTAAAATCCCGCCTGAAGTCAACGGACTTGCCCATTGAAAAACAGGAAAATGTTGGAAAATGTCAGCAGGTCTGACAGCATCTGTGGAGACAGAATAGAACCAATGTTTTGAGTCAGGATGACCCTTTATTAGAACTGCTCTACTCTATGTTATCTCTACGTTCTCCCCACAGATGCTGAGATTTTCCAGCATTTTTCTGTTCTTGCTTCATATTCCAGGATCTGCAATATTTTGCAAATTTTTTTATGTAAAATTCCAGTGCAAGGCATAGAGGGAAAATTGGAAGAGAGGCAGATCTTCAAGACAATCGTAAAGGAGGAGCGTGGGGTGGAGAGCAAGAGCGATTTAGGGAGGGAATTTTGGTGGATCGATCAGAATCAGGAATGTCTACAAAGCTTGAATCAGAAGTCCACAGGGATTGTAAAGGGTATTAATACTAGTTGAGGTTACAGACACAAGGTGGGATGATGCCCTCAAAGGATGGGATGATCAAAGGTTTCTTCTCAAACAAAACCATTTTTGTGAAGAATCCTCAAGGCCCTGATCCAGAACGTCCAATAACAAGGCTATGGGCCAAGTTCTGACAAGTGTCCTTTCGTGCATCGGTGTAGACCTGATGGGCTGAAGGACTTCTTCTGCACTTTGGTATTCTGTGATTCTATGAACTGGTCCGGATCTTGCAGTTGGTGGTGAAATTGAGGCATGTGCCATTGAAGCTACATCCTTAGATGTCCCGTGGGCCGCCATGGGACTTGTGCCCCCTGCTATAGCAGGAGCTGATCAGCAAACAGGCTGCAGATGGAGATTGGCATGATGCATTCGCGATGAAGTCACATTCCTTCTGGCAACACGAGCTGAAAGTCTGTCGTCAGCTCAACATCAGGTCAGTATTTTTTAATCATTTGCAATTTTTGTTTGTTGTCCTTTTAATTGCAGCTCTTTCCAGGCCTGCAATCCCCCACTCCAGTTTCCATACCTCAACACCTCCCAGCTCCTTCACGCACGCAATCCCCTTGGCATCCCTGGTCCCTCTCCTCTGCCAGAACCCTGTTCTTGACTCCACTCCCCATTGCCCTCAGCTGCCCAGGTTCCTCTCCATTATTCAGTTTCACCGATGTCCAACCTATGCCAGAGAGCAGGCAGAGAGATGGCGGGCAGTGAGACAGGGTAACGAGGGAAGTAAAGCCCAGGGGATGTCGTGGTTGCGGTTTGAAGGTGGAGCTGGCTATTGGATTGGAGTGGGGGGGTTGAGGCATAGAGCCTAGGGCACCAGAGTGAGGGCTGATGGAGAGGAGATGAGGGGGTGCTGAGGCAGATGGGAGCTTTGGTGCCAATGAGGGAGGTGGGAAAGGAGCACAGGTCAGGGAGGTGTTTTCACATCCTATTGATTCAAGCAGCTGTTCTCTATGCCTGCTAAGAACAACCCAAAAACAATCAATGTAAATATTGGTGTCACTGTATGGCATTCAGTGCAAGTTGATGGCATGTTGGGACGAATGTTTGGCTGAGTGCCAAACTCCCCTTTCTCACTGACAATGGTAGCGGGGTGCGCAAGGTCAGAAAATGCTCACCATAGTATCTTTTGTGTCTATTAACAGTGCCTGAATTAGCAATGAAATAGTGGCAGGAATAGAGGGACATACCCAAAATGTCTCTCTTAGAGTGTTATGACATATCATGGGCCTGGCTTCAGTTCCCAGCTTGAGTCACTGTATGTGTGGAGTCTGTACATTGTCCCCATATCTGCATGGGTTTCCTCCAGCCCCTGTCTGCATGGGTTTCCCGCAGTTATTCCCACAACCTGAAAGACATGCTGCTTAGGTGCATTGACCATGCTAAATTATCCTTCTGCGTACCCGAACAGGCGCCGGAGTGTGGCGAAAGGGGAATTTCACAGCAACTTTATTGACGTGTTAATGTAAGCCTTTTGTGACAATAATAAATCAACTTAAAAACTTTTTATCAAACTGAACAATCCCATCAGGCAATGAATGGGCCCCGGTGCAGAGAGATTATGCATTGTGATTAATCGAATTCTCACAAAGAAACCTCTTTACCACTTCCACTAACTTTGATTTCAATTGTAAACTAAACTGAGTTCCTGGCAGAGACTGAAAGGACAGATAAACAGTTCAAAATTGAAGCCTTTCCCCACAGTATAGGGCACAGTACTTCAGAAAGATACTTGTAATTAAAAAAAAGAGAGAAAGAAAGGCTTGCATTTATCTAGCACAATTGTTGGATGTTTCAAAGTGCTTTACAGCCAGAGAAGGAGCTTTTGAAGTGTAGTCGCTGTTATAATGTGGACAACATGGCCACTAATTTGCACTTAGCAAAATCCCACAAGCTGCAACATGATAATAGTGCATTTTTTATGCTGATGCTTGAGGAATAATTACTGTCCAGAACATTGGGAATAATTCCTCTTCTCTTCCTTCTAAGTTATGCCATGGGAACTTTCATATTCCCCCAAAGCAGGCAGATGAGACCTTTGTTTAATACAGTGATGGGCAACTGAAACTGGTGAGTGTGTTTGAACGTGAAGTGAAAGCATTGCCAATGATTCTCCAGCAATGGCTAAACAGATGAGCATGGAACATGGCAAGGTCCTTCCCACCCAGCTGGACGACAGAGGTCAAGGGACAAGGTCAAAGGAAACTGCTTTGAAGCAGACCCATTTAACATAAATAGCAAGGAGAAATCTACTTTGCAAATGATCTGAACAGCATGCTTGAAATTGGATTCAATTAGCGTCAAAAGTTCAGCTCAGCCCATGACGGAAATGCATTGGTACATTATGGATCTCGCCAAGACAAGCACTGTAGTCTGAGGTTCATAATTAGCCTTTGCTGCCAATGCAAACTGTTACACGTTACTGTTAACAGGATCTCCCTGTTTAGTGTAATGTATGTGTTGTAAAGACTGAATGATAATTATAATAACTGAGATTTTCCCAGGCTGACTAATGTGGAAAAAACTTCAACTACAGCTCATCATTCTCGAAATGTACATCGGAGACCCACGACACATGAAGCCGTTCAGGGTATTTTGCGCATCGCTGCTGTTAAATTATTCTGTTAACTGGAGGAAATCCTACTGAGTGAAAACCCCTGGGGACAGTGTGTCAGTGAAGGAAGTGTAAGGGGAGGGGATTAGGAGGAACGTTAAGTGCTATTATCCCTCGTGTAATTGCTGCAGACCTGAAAGATTATAACATATTCATTATTTGCTCTATTGTGCGAGGACTAGTGGTACAAGCTAAAGCGAGTGAGTCTTAGTTCTGTCTATGTTCATTCACTGGGTAACAAAGTGGCTTAATAATTGATGCGAAACCTTGCACCATCTGAAGTGTGGCACACAGCCCACTTTGAAAAAGAATTAAGAAACCCATGTGCAAAGGAACACACAGAAATCCTGCAAAAGTCATTGTTGTTGTAATATAACCTACACATTTTGGGACGGTAAGGAACAATTCAGCATGGGCCAATCAACCTATGGCTCCAACAGTGAAGGATTTATTAACTACATATATACCTATATACATAATATGTATATATATATATATATATATATAGCTGGTTAATAAATCCTTCACTGTTGGAGTCACAGTTAGTTTGATTGGCCATGCTGAATTGTTCTTTACGATCCCAAGATGTGTAGGTTAGATGGATTAGCCATGGAAAATGCCTGGGCTACTGGGATAGGGCAGGGGAGAGATCCTGGGCAAGAGTAGTCTTCATCATTCAGTACATTCCCAGAGCGGACAAGCAATGCATCTTCTTTGGAGTCTTCAACGTGTCATCAATGAAGACAAACATCTCGCCAAGACCATCCCCGCACTCCCACTACTTGCCTTCAAATAACCCCGCAATCTCAAACAGACAATTGTCTGCAGCAAATTACCCAGCCTTCAGGGGAACGGTGACCACGATTTCACACTACCCTGCCACAGCGACACCTGCAAGATGTGACATCATCACACGTGAGAACACCAGATACATGGTACATACTAATGCGAATCAACCATTTTGTCAAGGGCAGAGGTGCTTAACGAGTACTTTGCCTCGGTATTCACGGTGGAAAGTGAACTGGGAGATTGCACTGCAGGTTTGCGGCACACGGAAAAGATTGAGTGTGTGGATGTTAGGAAAGAGGATGTGTTAGACCTGTTAAATTCTATCAAGATAGACAAGTCACCGGGACCGGATGGGATGTAACCCAGATTATTGTGGGAGGTGAGGGAAGTGATTGCAGAGTCCCTGGCGATGATCTTTGCGTCGTCCATGGAAATGGGAGAGGATCCGGAGGATTGGAGGATTGCGGATGTGGTTTCTATCTTTAAGAAAGGGAACAGGGATAGTCCAGGAAATTATCGACTGGTGAGTTTGACTTCAGTAGTTGGTAAGCTGATGGAGAAGCTTCTGAGGGATAAGATATATGAACATTTGGAGAAGTTTGGACTGATTAGAAATAGTCAGCATGGTTTTGTCAAGGGCAGGTCATGCCTTATGAGCCTAGTTGAGTTCTTCGAAAATGTGACTGAACACATTGATGAAGGAATGGCGGTGGACGTAGTGTACATGGACTTTAGTAAGGCGTTTGATAAGGTCCCACATGCAAGGCTTCTGGAGAAGGGGAGAGGGCATGGGATCCAAGGGGCTTTGGCCTCGTGGATCCAGAACTGGCTTGCTGGCAGAAGTCAGAGAGTGGTTGTGGATGGGTCTTGTTCTGCATGGAGGTCGGTAAACAATGGAGTGCCCCAGGGATCTGTTCTGGGACCCCTGCTGTTTGTCATTTTCATAAATGACCTGGATGAGGAAGTGGAGGGATGGGTTAGCAAGTTCGCTGACGATACAAAGATCGGTGGTGTTGTGGATGGTCTGGAGGGATGCCAAAAGTTGCAGCGGGACATAGACAGGATGCAAGACTGGGCGGAGAAGTGGCAGATGGACTGCAATGCAGATAAATGTGTAGTGGTCCATTTTGGCAGGAATAATGGGATGAAGGAGTACAATATAAGGGGTAGGAGTCTTAGCTGTGTTATAGAGCAGAAGGATCTCGGGGTCTGGGTCCATAGGACTCTTAAATTGGCCTCGCAGGTGGAGGAAGTGGTCAAGAAGGCGTACGGTGTACTGGCCTTCATTAATCGAGGAATAGAGTTTAGAAGTCAGGAGGTAATGATGCAGCTCTATAAGATTCTTGTCAGACCCCAGTTGGAGTATTGTGCGCAGTTCTGGTCGCCTCATTATAGGAAGGATTAGAGGCTATTGAGAGAGTTCAGAGGAGATTTACAAGGATGCTGCCTGGATTGGGAGGCAGGCCTTATGAAGATAGGTTGAGGGAGCGGGGACTCTTCTCACTGGAGAGACATAGGTTGAGAGGCGACCTGATAGAGGTTTATAAAATGTTGAGAGGGATAGATAGGGTGGACTCTCAGAGACTATTTCCCTGAGCTGAAATGGTCACTACGAGAGGACACAGATTAAGGTGCAGGGAAGCAAATACAAAGGAGATGTCAGGGGTAGGTTTTTCACTCAGAGGGTGGTGAGTGAATGGAACCGACTGCCGTCGGAGGTTCTTGAGGCAAACTCACTGGGGTCTTTTAAGAGACTTCTGGATGAGTATAAGGAAAAGAATAGGATAGGGGATTATAGATAGGTCTGTGGATTGGTAGATGTGGTCGGCGCAACTCGTGGGCCGAAGGGCCTGTTTGTGCTGTATTGTTCAATGTTGTATGTTAACCAATGTTATCTACGTCATACATTGCAGGAAAGGATGTTCCCAGGCATGGTAAATTGGCGAGACCACGCAGACTACGGATCAACAGACACTGCTTGACAATCACCAGGCAAGAGTGTTCCCCTCCTGTTGGGGAACACTTCAGCAGTCAAGGGTATTCAGCCTCTGATCTTCGGGTAAGCTTTCTCCAAGCGGCCTTCACGACACATGACAATGCAGAATTGCCAAGCAGAAACTGGTAGCCAAGTTTCGCACACATGAGGATGGCCTCAGCTGGGATCTTGGGTGCATGTCACATTATCTGTAACCCCCCACGAATTGCCTGGGCTTGCAAAATCTCACTAACTGTCCTGGCTGGAGACAATTCACACCTCTTTAACCTGTGATTAAACCTCTCTCCACCCACACTGTCTGTACCTGTAAAGACTCAATCATCTGTAAAGACTCACATTCCAACCATTATCTTGCTATTGAGTCTGTGTCTGTATATGCCCTGTTTGTGAACACAGCTCTCCACTCACCTGATAAAGCCTTCCAAAAGCTCATGAGACCAAATAAACCTGTTGGATTTTAACCTGGGGTTGTGAGACTTCTTATTGTGCCCAGCCCGGTCCAACCCCGGCATCTCCACATCATTATCCACTTTAGCTGATCTCTACCCCTGCCTCCCGCCCAGCTCTTCTATTCTGCTGATCAAAAATCGCAACAAATTCCATTCAATCATCATCCTTGTTCTTGTTGACTTTCACTATAGAAGCACGGCGCCTTTTCAGAGAGTTGATGCATACTCAGTGGGCCGAATGCCTCCGTCTGCACTGCAGGAATTATATGTCACTTTGGCTCTCGTTAAACACCGCGTCAATTTTCAAATTGTCATCCTTGTTTTCAAATCCTTCCTTGCCCCACCCTAGATTTCTAATCTCCTTCAGGTTAAAGTTTAAGTTTATTTATTAGTGTCGCAAATAGGCTTACATTAACACTGCAATGAAGTTACTGTGAAACTCCTCCAACCACGACAATCCAACGCCAGTTCAGGTACGCTGAGGGAGAATTTAGTATGGCCAATCCACCTAACCAGTACATCTTTCAGACTGTGGGAGGAAACCGGAGCAACTGGAGTATTGTGTGCACTGTCGCCTTCCACAGGAAGGATGTGGAAGCTATTGAGAGAGTGCAGAGGAGATGTACAAGGATGTTGCCTGGATTGAGAGGCATGCCTTATGAAGATAGGTTGAGGGAGCTAGGTCTCTTCTCCCTGGACAGACGAAGGTTGAGAGGCGACCTGATAGAAGTTTATAAAATGTTGAGAGGAATAGATAGGGTGGTTTCTCAGAGGTTGAAATGGTCACTATGAGAGGACACAGCTTTAAGGTGCTGGGGAGCAAGTACAGAGGAGATGTTAGCGGTAAGTTTTTCACTCAGAAGGTGGTGAGTGAGTGGAATTGGCTGCCATCAGTGGTAGTAGAGACGAACTTGCTAGGGTCTTTTAAGAAACTTCAGGTTGAGTACCTGGGATTTAATGGGATTGAGAGTTACAGATAGTTCTATGGCCTGGTATGTATAGATGTGATTGGCACAACTTATGGGCCAAAGGGCCTTTTTGTGCTGTAGTGTTCTATGTTCACCTGGAGGAAACCCATGCAGAGACTGTGCAAACTCCGTACAGACAGTGACCTGAGGCTGGAATCGAACCAGGGTCCCTGCCACTGTGAGGCAGCAGTGTTAACCACTGTGCCACTCTGGTGTATAGATTTTAACAGAATCCCTGCAGTGCAGGAGGGAGCTGTTCAATCCATCAGGTCTGCACTGATTCTCCAAAAGAGCATTTTACCAAGACCCAACCTCCCCAGTATTGCATCCATCCAGTTGAATCAGCCTGAACCCATTTTCTTCCTTTATAATTAATCATGAAAGAAATGTAATAACTTGGTGCTAAAAATGATGATGATCTTCTTTTGCAATTTAGCTCTTTGCATTGGAACATGTGAGGGGACTGAATTCTTGCAAAATGGGATCAAAAGGAGCTTGCCCTGAATTAGCAGTTGTGGTTATAGGACTGAGCCTTGCAGGCGAAATGACTATTATCCGTCTTGTAAAGCAGCAGAATGTTTTAAGAGCCTGTGCTGCTCGAATCCACAAGGAATTAAATGGCCTGATTAGATGAGTTCACTAATCGAGATCTTGTTCTGGGGGAATACTTGAGTAAAGTCATTTTTATTCATGGCGGCAGCTCCTATCCTACCAGCTATCAGCCTTTTCAAATGTAATAACCCTACCACCCTCTTTTCCGCAAAAATGTGAAAGAAAAGATATCAGCACATGCTGACTGATACCTTTGGGTCAGCTGTTAATCAAAACAGATTCAATGCAGAAGCAGTTTGTCTTCAATTCCAATTAACACCATACATACAGAGGTCTGACACAAGTCAGGAGTGTGATGGATTATTTTCTATTTATGTACATGAGTGCACACTTACCTTAAGACGGCACAGTGCTTTTTCAGAGAGTCGGTGCAGACTCAATGGGCTGAATGGCCTTCCGCTAAGTGTCGGTATTCTATGTCACTTTAGCTCCGAGTTAAACACTGCCTCAATTTTCTTTTTTTTAATTCATTTGTGGGACATAGGCATCGCTGGCTGCCCTTGGAGGGTCAATCACATTGCTGTGGCTCTGGAATCACATGCAGGCCAGACCAGGTAAGGATGGATTGGGAACCAGATGAGTTTTCCAGGCAATCGCCAATGGTTTCATGGTCATCAGTAGATTCTTAATTTCAGATAAAACTAACCACTCAGTTTTCAAATTCTTATCCTTATTTTCAAATCTCTCCTTGAGATTTCTTGAATTCTATATTTCTAATCTCCTTCCAACAGCAATTTGAGATCTGGCTGTTCCTCAAACTCTGGCCTCTTGGATATCCTCGATTATCAAAGCACCACCATTGGTGGCCAGGCTTCGTCTTATCAGGGCCTTAAAGCTCGAATTTCCTCCCCAGACATCTCCACAACTTTTTCCTCTGTTAAGATGTTCCTCAAAACCTTATTCTTTGACCAAGCTTTTGGAGATTCTGCTTTCAATGCTCCTTGTCTGAAGAAAAGCACTCAACAAGCTTGACACTGTTTATGTCAAAGTAGCCCATATTATTAGCAACCCATCACCACCCATCCATCATTCACTCCCTCATCACTGATGCACCATGTCAGCAGTATGTACCATTGGCAATTTAAGGAGGCACAGTAGCACAGTGGTTAACAGTTCCAAGGATCCGGGTTCGATTCCTGGCTCGGGTCACTAGCTGTATGGAGTTTGCACATTTTCCTCATGTCTGCGTGGGTTTCCTCCAGATGCTCTGGTTTCCTCCCACAGTCCAAAGATGCGCAGATTATGTTGATTTGCCATGTTAAAATTGCCCTTTAGCGTCCTGGGATGTTTAGATTAGAGGGATTAGTGAGTAAAATATGTGGGGATGGGGGGATAGGACTTGGGTGGGATTGCGGTCGGTGCAGACTCAATGGGCTGAAGGTCTTCTTTCTGTACCATAGGGTTCTATGATTTCAAGATGCATTGCAGCCACTTGCCAAGCTTCCTGTAAAACACTTTCCAAATTCATAACCTGTACTGGCTGGAAGGGTGAGGGCAGCAGTTGGTTGGTACACCACCATCTGAAGGTTTCTCTCTGAGCCACATACCATCCTGACTTGGAACTGCATCTCCATTCCTTCACTGTCACCCTGTCAAAAATGTTGAACTTTCTTCCTAACATCATGGTGGCAATAGCTACATTAATGGATGCTAGTATTCAAGAAGTGTCAATCCACAAGAGAGCTGGCAATGGGCTGAATGGCCTTTCCCTGTGCCACAGTGAATCTATGACTCCAAGATGCCGAGGCAGCTCACTGCTTCTTTCTCAAGGACAATAATAGATGGGCAACAGATGTTGGCCTTGCCAACTCACATACTGACGCTCGCATACCATAAACGAATAAAAATAGAATCATAGCATACAGATGGATGCAATTTAGCCCAGCATGCCTGTGCTGGACCCTGTGAGAAAGCTGACAATTAGTTCCACTACCTTCACCACAGTCCTACAAAGGTTGCCCCTTCAAATTTTTATGAAATTTCCTTTTGCAAGTTACTGTTCAATCTGTTGCCATTCCCCTTTCAGTCAATACCTTTCACATCATAAAAACTCACTGCATGAACTAATTATTCCTCATTCCCCCCTCTGAATCTTTTGCCAATCACCTTAACCTGTATCGTTTGATTAACTTTTTAGAAGTTTTATTTATTAGTGTCACAAATAGGCATACATTCACACTGCAATGAAGTTACACAGTTGGCACCTGTTCAGGTACACTGAGGGAGAAGTTAGCTTGGCATCACCTAACCTGCGCATTGTTGGACTGTGGGACAAAACCAGAACAACCAGATGAAACCCGTGCAGACATGGAGAGAACGTGCAAACTCCACATAGATGGTGCCACAAGCCAGGAATCAAACCCAGGTCCCTGGTGCTGTGAGGCAGTAATGCTAACCACTGTGCCACTGTGCTGCCCCATGATGCTTTTGGAAATAGTTTCTCACTGTTTACTTCTGATTTTGAAGGTATCTCCCACATATGTCTTTAAACTTCTGGACTCAAAGGAGGACAATCATAGCTTGTCAAGTCACTTCAGATTCCTTGATATCATTCCGTGCAATCTCCTCACCATCTCATTAAGGTGATGTCACACCTTCTTGAAGTGTTTTTGCAGAATCGAACACAATACTTCAGTTAATTGAGTCAGATAGAAGAATGATGGGGTGTGGGGTGAGGTCTTATATAAATATTTAAGATTATGAAAGGAATAGATAAGATAGAAGCAAGGAAGTTGTTTCCACAGGTGGGTGAAACTCAGCCTAGGGGTCATAGCCTCAAAATAAGAGGGAGCAGATTTAGGACTAAGTTGTGGAAGAATTTCTTTACCCAAAGAGTTGTGAGTCTGTGGCATTCCCTGCCCGGTGAAGCAGCTGAGGCTACCTCATTGAATGTTTTTAAGGCAAGGTAGATAAAGTTTTGGACAGTAAAGGAATTAAAGGTTATTATAAGCGGGCGGAGCTGAGTAGAGCTGAGTCCACTAAAAGATCAGCCATGATCTTATTGAATGGCAGTGCAGGCTCAAGGGGTCAGATGGTCAACTCCTACTCCCAGTTGTTATGTTCTTATATTTTTATGACTAACCACTCATTTTTAAACATTTCTCATCATTTCCTAGTTAGACAGCCTAACAAGTAGTAGATTCAGTAATGCCACTCATAGCTGCCTCTCCCCGATATACCACAACCACCAAAGCTTTAGTATGTCCACAATGTCAGGGGATGTGGTGAAGGGGCAAGGGTGAGCCCTGGTCATATTTAGCAACAAAGAGTGAGAATTGTCTTTATTTATTTGCTTCCCCCTAGCCCGAATCTCCTTGATACTCCATAAGGAAATGGCAGCAAAATCATTATTCTGATATTAATAATGGAGTTAGATAAACAGTTAAAATAGCACAAGAACTATCAACATTCTAGGCATTACTATTGTCCAGACACTGAACTGGATCACCAAATAAACATTGTGGCTACAGAAGGGTCAGGTCAGAGGCAGGGAATTTGTTTAATTTTAGATATGGAATGTAGACATTGCTGACTAGCCCAGTATTACTGTCCATCCTCTGTTGCTGTTGAGAAGATGGTGGTGGATTGCCTTCTTGAATCGCTAAAATCCCTGAGGTGCAAATACAGCCACTGGGCTGTTAAGAAGAGCATTCCAGGTTTGGACTCAGCGACAGTGAAGGAATGACAATATATTTCCAAGTCAAGACGCTGAGTGACTTGGTTTAAAGTTTTAAAACTTTATTTATTAGTGTCACAAGTAGGCTGACATTAACGCTGCAATGAAGTTACTGTGAAAATCCCCAGGTCGCCAGATTCCAGCGCCCATTCTGGTACTCTAAAGGAAAATACACCTATCCTTTTGGACTGTGGGAGGAAACTGGTGCACCTAGAGGAAACCCACGCAGACACAGGGAGAACATGCAGACTCTGCACAGACATTGACTCAAACCGGGAATCAAGCCTGGATCCCTGTGAGGCCAATAATGTAGAGATGCCAGCGTTGGACTGGGGTTAACACAGTCAGAAGTCTCACAATACCAAGTTAGAATCCAACCAGTGTCCAATCTGTGCTAACACTGTGCCAGAGGGCAACTTTCAGGCAGTTGTGTTCCCAGATATCTGCTGCCCTTGTCTTTCTAGATGAGAATGGTCATGAGTTTGGAAGGTGCTGACTAAGATACCTTTGTGAGATCCTGCAGTGCATCTTGCAGGTGGTGCACACTGCTACCACTGTTCATCGGTGGCGGAGGGATTGAATGCTTGTCGAAAATGTAGCAATGAAGTGGGTTGCTTTGTCCTGGATGGTGTCAAGTTTCTTTAATGTTGTTGGTGCTACAATTGTCCAGGTGAATGGAAAGTATTCCATTACATTCCAAACTTGTGCTTTGTAGATTGTGGAGAAACTCTGAGGGCACTAGGAGGTGAATTACTCATCCCAGGATTCCTGCCCTTTGACCTGCTTTTGTAGCCACAGTATTTCTCTGGTTAATCCAGTTCAGTTTGTGATCAATGGCAACCGCTAAGATGTTGATAGTGGGGATTCAGCGATGGTAATGTCATTGATTGTCAAGGGGCAATGTTTAGATCCTCTCTTGATGGCATGTGTGTGGCATGAATATTACTTGTCACTTGTCAGTCCAAACCTGGATATTGTTCAAGTCTTACTGCATTTGGACATGACCTGCTTCAGCATCTGAGGAATTGCAAGTGGTTCTGCACATTGTAGTCATAAGCGAGCATCCCCACTTCTAACCTTATAGCCATATCCCATGAACAAATCAAAGCATTAATTTTGATACAAACTTGTTTGGTTTCTTTTGCGCAGAGGACCTTTAAGATCTGCTCTGTACGGGTGGTGGAATCAGCTCTCATTGGAACCTTTATGCTACTCAGTGTCACATTTTGCTTTATAACTCTCCTGTAAAGCCCATTGGGGGTTTCTGTTATGTTAAAGGCACTAAGTTGCTGCTGGCGTTATTACTGCACTTGGACGTGTGCTGGAAGAGAAGGGCAGGTGCTGACCTAGTGGCATTATACTTAATCCAGAAACTCAGCTAATGTTCTGGGAACCCTCCTTCAAATCCTGCCACAGCAGGTGGTGGAATTTGAGCTTAAAAAAATCAGGAACTGAGAATCTACTGGTGACCATGAAAGCATTGTCAATTGTTGAAAAAGTCCAAATGGCTCATTGATGTCTTTTAGGAAAGGAAATTTGCCGCCCTCACCTGGTCTGGCTTACCTGTAACTCCACAGCCACAGCAATGTGGTTGACTCTCAACTCCTTCAGGCAACCTTGGCCAGCCAGTGATGCCCATGTCCCACAAATGAATAAAAGAAAGGAAAGCGATTATAGTTTGACGATCATTTAGAACTGAGGTGAGGCAAAATCTCTTCACCCGGGGGGATGGTGAATGTGTGGAATTCATTACCACAGAATGTAGTTGTGACCAAAACATTGTCTGATTCCAAGAAGAAATTAGACATAGCTCTAGGAGTTAAAGGGACATGGGGGAAAGGACAGGACCAGGATAGTCAATTCGGTGGTCAATCATGATCAAAATACATGGGGTCGAATGGCCTGCTCCTGCTTCTAGTTTCTATGTTTCTATGTAATTAATTTTCATAGCTTGTGCAGTGCGGGGATTACAGTGCAGGGCTAAATGGAACAGCTCTACCAATGAGCCAACACAGGATCGTGGCCTCTGTCTGTGCTTGAAAGATCTATAATTGTACAGTACAATTGTTTGATGGGCTAAATGGCCTCCTCCTGCACTCTGGGGATTCTATGAATCATTTACATTCAGCAAAGATGTGAGATGAGGCTTTTGGTTTGGCATCACAAGGCAAAGATCGCACCTTCTGACAAGACTTAGCTGATTATTCATTCTTGATGTGAACGACATTGTAAATGTGTTTTACTAGGTTTGTTGTATTGGATGGCATGGGGACAGAACTCCCCTGAATAAACTACAATAGCAAAATCTAATTTATAACACAACCCATCCCCATTCAAATGTCTCACATAACAACCTAAACTTCGATCTAATCAATGGGTTTATGCGAAAGATGGATTTGCTGTTGCCTGGGTTAAAAAAAAATCCATCCATATTTCACTACAAATGGTATGCAAAAAGAATTTGTACCATCCTTGAAGTATATTTAATACTCCAGACTATTTTAAGAGTTGCTTGCTTCTAATGTGAGTGTGAATGATTGAAATATTTTTCAGCAGTCTGTGACTAATCTCCTTGTAAATGAATATTAATCAATATTAAAGGGCACAGCATAAAGAAGCACAACGTGTAATCCTTTCTTCCTGAACCTAATCAATTGTTGTTTCATCTTCCTCCAGAATTTTAAAAATGTCAGAGAAATAATTTTTCAAAACAGGTTCAAAACAAAACAAAAATCATTTACAAACACTTGCAAAGCCTAATTGAAAACCCTAATTTATACAGCATCATTCTCCATCTCAGGATGCACTGAGATGCTAAGAAAAGACTTTTGTGAAGTGGAGTCTCTTGTTGTGATGTAAGAAACACAGCAGCCAATTTGCACACAGCAAGGTTCCAATGGGCAATGTTGGCTAAGGATTAATATTTGGACAGGGCAATCTACAAAGCTCTCGTGCTCTCCTTTGAAATGATGCCATTGAAAGGCAGCATGATAGCACAGTGTTTAGCACTGCTACCTCACAGTGTCCAGCTTAGGCCAGTCTCTGTGTGGAATTTGCACGTTCTCCCCATGTCTGCATGGGTTTCCTCCCAGTGCTTCAGTTTCTTCCCACAGTTCAAAGATGTACGGGTTAGGTCATACTAAATTGTCCCTTAGTGTCAGGGAGACTGGCTAAAGTTATAGTTAGTTTATTATCAATCACAAATAAAGCTTACCTTAACACTGCAATGAAGTTACAGTGAAATTTCTCTCATTGCCACAGTCCGGCACCTGTTTGGGTCAATGCTCCAAATCAGCGTATCCCTCAGACAGTGGAGGAAACTGGAGCACTTGGAGGAAACACACACACACACACAGACATGGGGAGAACCGTGCAAACAGTATCCCAAGCTGGGAATCGAACCCAGGTCCTTGGCATCATGAGGTGGCAGTGCTAACCTCGCAACCACAGTGCCACCCATAACCCTAGGGCAAATACATAAGGTTATGGGGATAGAATGGGATTATGGTCAGTGCAGAGTTGATGGGCTGAATGGCCTCATTTTGCATTGTATGATTCTATGAATTGTCTGCATTTAGCAAAAGGGACAGGTGAGGCTTTGATTTGGCATCATAAGGGAAGGGTGGCACCTCCTGACAGTGCAGCATCCCCTCAGTACTGGACTGTCAACCAATGTAATGGGCCAAATTCCCTGGAGTGGCTAGGATAGATCCTCCAATAGTGCATGTAACAACAAATACTTATATTTATACTTTTACATAAGAAGATATTCCAAAGAAATTTGCAGGAGCATTATAAGATAAACCTTGACATTGAACCACATAAGGAAATATTTGGTCAAATGGCCAAAAGCTTAGCCAAAGACATTGGTAAGGAGTGTTTTAAAGGAGGATAGAGAGGAAGAGGAGTTTGAGGAAGACATTCCAGAACTTGGGGCCTGGGGAATTAAAGATATGTCTCCCTACTCAATAGGACAAATACTCAATACTCAAGAGGACAAAACGCGAAGATATCTCGTAGATTCTCAGCGGAATGCAGGGATGGAGGAGATTTTGGAAGTAGGGAGCACAAAGATCATGGACAGATTTGAAAACAAGGATTTTGATTTGATTTATTATTGTCACGTGTATTGGGATACAGTGAAAAATATTGTTTCTTCTGCATTATATAGACAAAGCACACTGACCATCGAGAAAGAAAAGAAAGGATATAGAATTTCATGTTACAATCATAGCTAAGGTATGGAGAAAGATCAACTTAATAGAAGGTAAATCCATTCAAAACTCTGATGGCAGCAGGGAGGAAGCTGTTCTTGAGTCGGTTGGTACATGAGTTCGGACATTTGTATCTGTTTTCTGACGGAAGGAGGTGGAAGAGAGAATGTCCAGGATGTGTGGTATCCTTAATTATGTTGCTGCTTTTCCAAGGCAGTGGGAAGTGTAGACAGAGTCAATGGATGGGAGGGTGGTTTGCGTGACGGGACTGGGCTACATTCACAATACTTTGTAGTTTCTTGTGGACAGAGCAGGAGCCACACCAAGCTGTGATACAACCAGAAGAAATGCTTTCGGTGGTGCATCCTTAAAAGTTGGCGAGAGTCGTAGCGGACATGCCAAATTTCCTTAGCCTCCTGAGAAAGTAGAGGTGTTGGTGGGCTTTTTTTTTAACCAGACTGTCAGCATGGAGGGACCAGGACAGGTTGTTGGTGATCTGGACACCTGGAAACTTGAAGTTATCTACCATTTCCATTTCATCCTGAGCATTTCAAAAATCAAACTGTGGCTGGAAAGAAAGCCATAGGTCAAAGACTAATAGGGAACCATGAATTGGTGTGAGTTAAGACATGGGTAGCAGATGACTGAATGGACTTAAATTGATAGAGGGCAGAATGTGAGTGATTAGCCAGTGCAATGTGTCAGAATATTTAGGTCAATAGGTAACAAATCACAATGTGGACCTGAGCAGTGGATAGGCTATAACAGGGTGAAGTTACAGAGCTGGAGATAGACTGTCTTTGTCTTGACACAAATACGCAGCTTCAAGCTCATCGTGGGGTCAAATGTGACACCAACATTACAAACAGGCTGTCAATCTACAGCCACCATGCAGAGCAATGGAGCTGGTTGCTAGGTAACAAAGTTTGGAGCGGGAATTGAAAACAATGGCTTCAATCTTCCCAACATTTAATTGGATTAAGCATTTGCTCATCCGGTGCCGACTATCAGAGAAGCAATCTGGGACTTTAGCAAGACTGGAACAGTTGAGAGAGAGATGTTGACGAGGCGGAGCTGGGTATCTTCAGCCTACGTGTGGGAACAAACAATGTGCATTGGAAAGGACAACATACAGATGAGAAATAGACAGCGAGGACAGATCCTTGGGGAATAGCAGAGGTCACAGTGTGAAAGCAGCAAGAAAAGCCATTGCAAGTGAAATGCTGGGTAAAAATAAATCAAGATAAAATTAGCAATAATAGAACGAGCAGCAAACAGCAATTGAAAGTCTTTGCTTTTCTTTTAGTTATTAAAATTCATGGGTTTCGCTGGCTAGGCCAGCATTTATTGCCCATCCCTAAATGCTTAGAAGAAGGTGGTGGTTCGCTGCTTTTCGAACTGCTGCCGTCCATGTAGTGTAGGTACATCCACAGTGCTGTTAGGAAGAGGGTTCCTGGATTTTTGACCCATGACAGTGAAGAAACGTTAATATATTTCCCAGTCAGGACTATATGAGGAGTGGTTAGGATGCTCTGTCAGAAAATCGTCACAGACTCAATGGGCTGAATGGCCTCCTTCGACATTGTAGAGATTCTATGAACTGATTACAGCTTTATTCGTTGCTTGTCGTGCATTGTTACAAGTTGTTACCTTCAGCTCTTCTCTGTCATTTAAAGCGATTTGTTGCCCTCCTGGGGTCTTTCGGTGACCTTCTTCTGTGCTCTCCTGGAGAGTCTTTAAGTGCTTACTCTGAGTCTGGTGCTGCTCTTGCTCGAGGGCTTATTATCTCCTTTGAGTTCCAACATTGCCTCTTCTTTGCAGTTTTAATTTCCTATGCTGAGGTCTTCAGTTGCTTAAGGACACCCTTTTACAGCTGCCCTCTATGTGGGATCTTCCCTAATGTTCCAGTCCATTGTCCTTTGTTCCTTCTTTGGTTGTTGCATTAAATGTTGCACAACTTTAAATGCATTACCTCTGTAAGTGCATTACTGCTTTCAGACTATCAACATTTTTTTAACCTGCCAACAGCTGCCGTTCAGTCTCTGTCTTTTCTGGCACTTCAGATGTTTCTAAAGCTCCTCCTTTTGGACTCTTTTTTAAAACATTATAACATTTTGTTTCTGCTGGTGGAAGGTTTCTGCATCAAGTTCTGTAGTTTTCCCTTTTGTTTAAGCTGCCATTTTCTCTTCTTATCCTAATATCCATTGCTTTTTCCCAGGGTGGAAGAGTCAATTATTAGGCAACACAGGTTTAAGATGCGAGGGGCAAGGTTGAAAGGAGATATACGAGGCAAGTTTTTTTACATAGAGGTTGATGAGTGAATCATAGAACCCTACAGTGCAGAAAGAGGCCCTTTGGCCCATGGAGTCTGCACCGAACACAATCCCACCCAGGCCCTACCCCTATATCCCTACGTATTATACCCACTAATCCCTCTAACCTACGCATCCCTGGACATTAAGGGGGCAATTTCTTAGCACGGCCAATCAACCTAACCTGCACATCTTTGGACTGTGGGAGGAAACCGGAGCACCGTGAGGAAACCCACGCAGACACGAGGAGAATGTGCAAACTCTGCACAGACGGTGACCCGAGCCGGGAATCGAACCCAGGACTCTGGAGCTGTGGAGCAGCAGTGCTAACCACTGCGCTACCGTGCCTAGTGCCTGGAATTCGCTGCCGGGGGAGGAAATGAAAACAGGTACGATAGTGACTTTTAAGGGGCTTCTGGACAATTACATGAATAGGGTAGGAATGGAGGGGTATAGTCCCAGGAAGGGAAAAGGGTTTTAGTTCAGTCGGGTAGACTGGTCAGTACAGGCTTGGAGGGCTGAAGGGCCTGTTCCTGTGCTGTAATTTCCTTTGTTCTGCCAATTTCACTAATGCTCCTGCACTGTCCAGTCAGAACTGGTTTAAAAAAACTTTTCCAACTGAAACAGAGTTCCTTTCAAATGGGGAGACTGTCGACTAACACCTGATGGTCTCTGGCTGACAGATACTTAAGATATAGGAGCAGAATTAGACCATTTGGCCCATTCAGTCTGTCCCACCATTCAATCAAGGCTGATAAGTTTCCCAATTAACATTCTCCTGCCTGCTTCCCGTAACCTTTGACCCTCTTACCAATCAAAAACCTATCTGCCTCTGTCTTAAGTATACTCAATGACCTGACCTCCACAATGCAGTAGTTAGCACTGCTGCCTCACAGTGGTGGGGACCCAGGTTCGATTCCCAGCTTAGCTCACTTGGATCCATGTAGAGTTTGTACATTCTCTTCGTGTCTGCGTGGGTTTCCTCCAGTTTCCTCCCATTGTCCAAAGATGTGTGGGGTTAGGTTAATGCTAAGCTGATCCTAGTTTTGGGGAGATTATCAGGATGAATATGTGGGGGATACAAGGATAGGGTGGACTGTTGTCGGTACAGATTCAATGGGCCAAATGGCTTCCTTCTATACTATAGGGATTCTATGAATTCCATAGATTTACCACCCCTAGCTAAGAATTTCCTCTTTATCTCAGTTCTAAAGGGTTGTCCCTTTATTCTAAAGCTGTGCCCTCGAATCCTAGTCTGTCCTCTGAATGACAATTTCTTCACATCCACTCTATCCATTATTTTGTAAGTTTCAAAGAGGTCCACTCCTCATTCTTCTAAACTCCATCAAGTACAGACCCAGAATCCTCAAACACTGCTTGTGTATGTAGTTCTGTCACTTTAAGGCAGTCCAGCAAAAGTGAGTCACCTGACTTGAGGAACCAATGGTTAGTTCCATTGATGTGGGGAAATTTGCTTCTGTTAAAGAGGTTCAGAAATAAAAGAGAGAAAAATGCTAGGGGAGGAGGGAGGGAAGTGTCCCAAGGAGATGTGGGATCTCTCCCAAAAGTGCAGGAAAATGACAAGGCTGAGATGCTAAGGCTCAGGATCTGAGCAGAGTGTGAAATGGGATCCCTCGTGGTATTCACTGCACTGGAGGACTGAAACCAGTAAGATTTGGAAGTCTTTGGAAGAGGAGAAGACTTCTTTTCAGGAAGAATTTCCCCTTACAGAGGGTAGTGGGAACCTGAAATCCCCTCTCGAGAAAACTGTTGACGTTTGTTGATTTCTAAACTGAGATTGGTGGATTTTTAGTAGTTGTAATGACTTCAATCAGCCCACTGAGGTTGGCCTGTTGGAATATGAACTCCCTGATTAAGGAGGCGCAGTTGGCACCTCCCGTGCCTGCTGGGCACCGCAAGGGCTGATAGAACCTGATCAGGGTCTATCAGGTTATAGACCCTGATAATCACATTTTGATTTAATGTTTTAAGTTTCCTTTGGACTTTGGTTTCTGTTTGGGCCATCCCCCTTCCTTTTGGGGGGGCTGCCCCTCTTAATTTGTCCCTAAGTTAATTTGAGTTTGTTTACTCGTTGGGTCATTAAAAGACATCCCTGATTAAAGAGTCAATTGAAGGGCCAATCCAGTGTTTCTTCCTTGTATTCAAGTGGGACTGTCAGTTCCTCTGGCACTCCCGAAGGTAGACTGCTGACTGACAGCACTCTGTGTACTGCTGTTGGAATTGTAAACAAAGGGATTTTAGTGGAGGGACATCTGCCTTCGGAAACTTATAACAGTAGGTGAGAGATATGGTGGGAACTGAGGCAAATAGGCAGGGTTAGGTTAGGCACAATCTAATTGAATGGGGCACTAGGTTCAAGGTTTAGATAATCCTGTCTAAAATAGGCTGATTGGTGGCATTGCCTTTATTTTATTTGTGGAGTGTATGGACAACTTGTTTCAGTGTGTGGACTCTTTTGCCCAGACCTGCATGCATATCCAGGATAATTGAAAGAGTTTGATTTGATTTGATTTATTATTGTCAAATGTATTAACGTACAGTGAAAAGTATTGTTTCTTGCACGCTCCACAGACAAAGTATACCGTTCATAGAGAAGGAAAGGAGAAAGTGCAGAATGTAGAGTTACAGTCATAGCTAGGGTGTAGAGAAATGCAAAGCAGATCCACTCAACAGTCTCATGACAGCAGCAAAGAAGCTGTTCTTGAGTCAGTTGGCACGAGACTTCAGACTTTTGTATCTTTTTCCCAAAGGAAGAAGGTGGAAGAGAGAATGTCCAGGGTGCTCGAGGTCTTTAATTATGCTGGCTGCTTTGCCAAAGTAGTGGGAAGTGAAGACAGGGTCAACGGATGGGAGGCTGGTTTGCATGATGGATTGGGCTACATTCATGACATTTTGCAGTTCCTTGTGGTCTTGGGCAGAGCAGGAGCCACACCAAGCTGTGATGGAATCAGAAAGAAAGCTTTCTATGGTGGGAACATCTGTAAAAACTTTTGAGAGTCATGCCGAATTTCCTTAGTCTTCTGAGTAAGTAGAGTCTAGCTTGTGCAAGGTGTTAATGAAGAATTTGTGGTCGCTTTACAGCCGCACAGCTTGGAGGAATCATTACTCACAGGCTACAACGCGGATTGTTTTCTGGAGGGTGGCTCACAGCTGAAATGGGAATGATTGAAGCAGTGTGCTTGTGGCCTGGTGCCATGAAGCAATTGTCTGGGGCGCTTGTCCTGCCAAGCACAACACCTTAGTCGCTGACTGATTTTAGAACAAAAAGCAGCAATGTCACCGACATTCAATAGCGTCTCACTGAGTGGTTTCAGCAGCTTTGGCAATTCAATGACATGAAGAGGATCTTGGAGTTTGGCTCCCAGCCTAGAAATCACTCAGCTTTCAGACAATTCAACCAATTTTCGTCCAACTCCTGGGCTAAAGGAAAACTTTCAACTGGAGATGAGCTTAGCTCCATTGCTGTAGGTTTGTCATATATAATTAATGGCTTTGTTCTGTGACCTTGGGCTTTACACAGAATATAAACCAAGATCCTTAAATGAAGGAACTCCCATGTATAAATGCACCTTCCTCCTCCAGGACGTCCCAAAGCACTTTACTACAGCCAAAAAGCTACTTCTTGAAGTGTAGTCCACGAAGATGGTCAGAAAGGTGACAGCCGAGTTTCGCACCAGTAACTTTCTATTCAATAGTCATGACATTGTGGTCAGATAATGGGCTAGAAATTGGAAAAGACCTGTTTGTGTGAGTGTGGGCAGAGTGATGCACAATTATAGAATTCATAATATAGAACTCATTGAATTCCTATAATGCAGAAATAGGCCATTCCCATCAAGTCTACAATGATAACAATCCCACCCAGGCTCTATCCCTGTAATCTGGCATTTTTACCTGCTAATTCCCTGGACACTAAGGGGCAATTTAGCATCAACCTAACTAGCACATTCTTGGACTGTAGGAGGAAACCAGAACACACAGAGAAACAACACAGACATGGGGAGAATGTGCAAACTCCTCACAGTAAGAGATCTGACAACCAACACCAATTTTAAATCCAACCGATTTATTTGATAGTAAACTTGCTAGCTTTCGGCCTTTGTGCCTTCGTCAGGCGAATGAAGTGTTCTCGTCTGCAATAGCACACATCAGCACAGACAGTTTACAGATGTGCTGATATGTGTGCTATTGCAGACCAGAACACCTCATTCGCCTGACGAAGGCTACAAAGGCTGAAAGCTAGCAAGTTTACTATCAAATAAATCGGTTGCATTTAAAATTGGTGTTGTCAGACCTCTTATTGAGTTTACCCCAGTCCAACGCCGGCATCTCTACATCAAACTCCTCACAGACAGTGATTGGATGCAAGAATAGAACCCGGTTCCTGGTGCTATGAAGCAGCAGTGCTAACCACTGATCCATCATGCTGCCCCAATCCTGACCCAATAGAAATTATATGGGCAAAAATGTAATCTTTATGCTGCTGAATGAACACGTTTGTATGGGGCTAACACCAATTGTCAGGAAACCTATCTGATTCACTAACATCCTTTAGGGAAGGAAATCTGCTGTCCTTATCTAGTCTGGAGTGCAGGGGACTCCAGAACCACAACAATGTGGTTGACTCTCAACTGCCCTCGGGCAACTAAGGATGGGCAATAAACGCTGGCCAGCCAGCAACGCCTGTGCACCACAAATGAATTTTTAAAAATTAAAATGGGCCTGCATTTCTTAAAGGTCAATGCAATGTCACTTAGCAGACTCTGGAAATCAACAGGAGAGATTTGAGGGATGGCTGCTGGATGAAGTGCTGGATACCCAAGTGCATGAATAGAGGATTGAGGTTAACTTTCTTCAGAGGTCCAGGAGAGGCCCAGACACATACATCCAGTAAATAGCCACCGGCATCAATGTCAGAAGTTGAGGGACTGGCTACGGCACATAAAATGTTTAATGAGTTCATACGTGTGGTCAAAGTCGGTGAATCCATCTTCCACCTCATCTCCCACCCACCATAACACTAACCTCACACTGCTCATTGTGCCCTACCCCCCTCATCTCTCACCCGTGCTGATCTCGAGCACTCACTGTATATTCAGAAATTCCATCTTGGCCTGACACTCACAACTTCCAATTTACTTCTGTATCTAGGTTGATCCATGTCGTTGGACAATTTGACTGCAGCCACAAGCTGTGGAGAAGGATAGTGAAATAACTTCTCTGAGGCCAATTTCCTCTCATCATATTTACACAGTCAGCAACACTCAGACAGGTACAGAGTATAAATCCAGAGTGCCAGTAAATCTGACACTCTACATTATATCCACAGGCTGGGCTCCCTAATTGGACAAGCCATTACTGTCTTAATCAGGGAGCTTGTGTTCTAAGAGGTGCACATTGTGGGCTGTGTTAAAGTCATTACAGGAACTGTGTGGGTGTGTGTGTGTGTGGGCCAGGCCCTCACAGACGCCAATTCAGATTCAGATTCAGATCAGGAAGGTTTTGACAGGGCTGAAAACAGAAAAAAGCTAATGGGCATGCACACCAAACTGCTTGGTATATTGACCATCATAGAATCATAGAATCCCTACAGTGCAGAAAGAGGCCATTTGGCCCATCAGGTCTGCACAGACAACATCCCACCTGGGTCCTAAACCCATAACCCCACACATTTACCCTGATAGTCTCCCTAACATTAAGGGCCAATTTAACATGGCCAATTCACCTTAACAGCAACCAAAGGAGAAATGCTGGTCTGGCAGCATTTATAAGGAGAAAAAAGAGCTGTCACTTCGAGTCCAAACGACCCTTTATCAAAGCTTTAATAAAGTTCCACCCAGCTTTGACAAAGGGTCATCTGGATTCGAAATGTCAGCTCTTTTCTCTCCTTACACATGCTGCCAGACCTGCTAAGGTTTTCCAGCATTTTGCCTTTCGATTTCAGATTCCAGCATCCGCACTAATTTGCTTTTATCCACCTAACCAGCACATCTTTGGGAAGAAACCAGAGCACCTGGAGGAAACCTACGCAGTTATGGGGAGAATGAGGCCAGGATTGAACCCGAGTCCCTGGTGCTGTGGGACTGCGTTGTGCCACTGTGCCACCAAATAATACTTTTACTAACACCGTAGCAAACCCACCTTACCTGATAGTTGAATGGTGATCCCTTTAAGTGGCATGGTTTGGAGTTGGGTGAGGGGACAGGAGTGGGGCTGCTCTCATGACGTACTTGTTTAAAATAGGACATGACAGAATCTGCCAGGTCCAAAATGCCACGTCCCAAACCAGCACTAGATGCAGACTGATAACTCAAATCTGCATGTTTCTGGTGTACACACTGCCATCCTCCACCTCCACCCCCCGTACATTGTCCTTCAAAGATAGTGACATAGGTTGCCATACCAACAGCACCAGATTTTGTAGCCAATCTGATTTTAGTGCTTTGTCCTGAAGGATAGGTACAGGCCAGGACTCGGTGGCAATCCTCTCTGCTCGCCTTGTCCCTATGGGATCTTTGACATCCATCAGAGAGGGTGGACAGGGCCTCGGTTTAACATCTCAACCCACCCTGCTGGACAATCGGGGGTTCCACTGTTGTTGTTCAATCTTTACTGAACCAAGCGTATCAGATCCTGATCACATTATAAGAGCTGGCTATATAAAAATCTGCTGCCTCTTTTTCCATGTTACCAAGTCACCACACTTTAAAAGCAATTCATTGGCTATCAGCCCTTTGGAATACCTGTTGTCATGGAAAGGTGCCATCTAAATGCAGGTCTTCTTTTTCTCCTTCCTTTCCCACTCTTTTCTCCCTCTATCCCTCCCTCCCTTGCTCCCTTTCTCTCTCCCTCCCTCCCTCCTTTCCTTCCTCCCTTCCTTCTTTCCTCTTTGTTCCTTTCCTTCCTTCTTCCCTCCCTTCATTTCTCCCTCCCTCCCTCCCTTCCTACCATCCTTTCCCCCTCCTTTCCTTCTTCCCTTCCTTCCTTCATTCCTTCCTCCTTCCTTTCCTTCCTCCGTCCCTTCCTTTCTGCCTCCCTCCTTCCCTTCCCTTTTCTTTCCTTCAATCAAGTAACAGTACCTTTACCTGGAGCTGATTAAAATTCCCTGACTCACTTCTCAATCCATGGCTGACTAAATACTTATAATTCATTTTGTAATGAGTCACAACTCTGACTTGCCTTGCGGGAATTATAGGATTAAATGGCAACATCTAACTCTTCTCACTCCAGTACTGAACCAGTTGCTGAGCATGTGGGAGTGCTCAAGGGAATTTATTTTTTTCGTACAACTCCTTGTAGGAAAGGAAACAGATTGGATTTTATGCTAATTATAACAGTGAGGCCGACAGCAGTCATCATTATTGTAGAGTAATTATTTTTCTTCATTCATTTGACGTCAGCACCATTGGCAACACTTATTGCCTACGGCTAATTTTCCATGGGAAGGTGATGAACCTGTTTGAACATTGCCAAGAGGTTTAATAGATCAGGTACAAAGCTGGTTAAGAGCTAACCTCATTGCTATGGATCTGGAGTTACATGTACACCAGATGCTAGGAAGTACGGAGGATCAGGGGGATGCTGGAATGCATGTCCAAAGATCTCTGAAGGTAGCAGGACAGGTAGATAAGGTCTTTAAGAAGTACATGGGATGCTTGCCCTTATTAGCTGGGGCACAGAATATTACAGCAGGGAGGTTATGATCGAGCTATGTAAAACTGTCATTAGGCCACAGCTAGAGTACTGTGTGCATTTCTGATCACTAAACTGTTGGAAGGATGTGATGGAAAAGTTGAAGAGGAAATTCACCAGGATGATTCCTGCTTGGAGTGTTTCAGCTATGAAGAGAGGCCGGCTAGCCTGGGTTTGTTTTCCCTACAGCAAAAAAGGCTGAGGGGAGGAGCTATCATAGAAATCATAGAAACCCTACAGTACAGAAAGAGGCCATTCAGCCCATTGAATCCATACCAACCACGATCATACCCCTCATATCCTGACATATTTTACCCACTAATCCCTGTAACCTACACATCTCAGGACACTAAGGGGCAATTTTAGCATGGCCAATCAACCTAACCCCGCACATCTTTGAACTGTGGGAGGAAATCAGAGCACTCGGAGGAAACCCATGCAGATACAAGGAGAATGTGCAAACTCCAAACAGACAGTGGCTCAAGGCAGGAATCGAATCCAGGCCTCTGGAGCTGTGAAGCAGCAGTGCTAACCACTGTGCTATTGTGCTGCCCACTATATTGAAGTGTATAAAATTATGAGGAATAGAGATATTTTGGATAAGAAGGAATTTCTCCCCCATGTAGAGGATCAGTAACCAAGGGACTTAAATTTAAGGTAAAGGGCTGGAGATTTAGAGGGAATTTAAGGAAAACCTTTTTCTCCCACAGGGTGATAGAAATTTGGAATTTGTTGCCTGAAACGGTGATAAGAGGCAGGAACCCTACAGTTAGATGAGCACTTGAAGCATAAAGGCTAGCATAAAGGCTAAGTACTGAAAAGTGGGATTAGAATAGATACGTGCTTGATGGCTAGCACAGATATGATGGGCCAAAGGGCCTCTCTCTGTGCTGTACTCTGTAATATTACAATCAATTAAAGACAGAAAATTGAGTTCCCTAAAGGACATTAATAAACTGAGTGTGTTCTTTTAATGACAATTTGGTAATTTGATTGTCACGCTTACTGATATTAGAATTATATCTCAAATTTAGTTAACAAATTGATTTTAAATTTTCCAGTTGCTGTGTTGAGATTTGAACTCATGGCTCCAGAATGTGGCCTAACATTAATGCTACCGTGCCCCTGTCCAAAAGAATAACCATACGTATACAGTTAAATGCAGAAAATCAGAAATACCATTGGGTCCACGATTACAATCCTTAAACTTGGCGTTGAAAGTAACATATAGATATTTGTCCATTAGTTCCATAATTAAGGCACTGGTAAGTGAGTTTTCAGTTTATGTTAAGGGATAATTACTGACCAAACAACCTCTCGTGGGCCTGAAAAATTAATCTTATAATGGAGTCTTTAGATGGTTTGGTGTCATGGCTTAATTGGTCAAAATGCCTGTCCAGTAAACAGGAGATTCTGCATTCAAATCTCTGGTACTTTGCTTGGGATGGCACTGCTACCTCACAGTGCCAGAAAAGTTCAGTTCCAGTCTTGGGTCACTGCTTGTGCAGTTTGCACATTCTCCCCAGGTCTGTGTGTATTTCCTCTGGGTGCTCTGGTTTCTTTCTGCAGTCTAAACATGTCTGGGTTAGGTTGATTGACTATGATAAATTCACCCTTAGTATCAGGGGATTAGTAAGGTAAATACTGGGGATAGGGCCTTGGTGGGATTGTTGTTGCAGGTACAGCTTGATGACCTGAATGGCCTCCTGCTGTAGTGTAGGGATGGTATGATTCTAAGTGTCATTCCTTAAGAAATTAATTAATATTGCAAACATTAAATTATTCATTTTTACATGCATATCACTGGCTGGTCATTATTTATTATCCATGCCCTTGAACTGACTGGTTTGCAACTGAACGTTAACCACATTGCTGTGGTCCTGGAGTCACACACAGCCAGACCAGGTGAGGACAGTAGATTTCCTTCCCTAAAGGGCATCAGTGAACCAGATGGGCTTTTCCGACAACGATTTCATGGTCATCAGCAGGTTCTTAATTCCAGATAGTTTTTATTGAATTCAAATTCCATCATCTGCCATGGTGGGATTCGAACCCCGGTCCCCAGAACATTCATTGAGTTTCTGGATTAATAGTCTAGTGATAACACCACTAGGCTATCATCTCCCTAATTCCCATTTGCCCAACATTACTAGGACTTCTTGATGCCGCATCTGGTCAAATGTGAAGACACAGGCAGCCGCTCTCACCCCACCTCTGGATTTCAGCTCTTTTGTCCATATTTGGAATTCGCGCAGTGATTTGCCGACCACTCCACGTTGCTTTGATAATTCTTACAATTGGCTTCATGTCTCGGAATTCTGGAATACATATCTGGACAGCTTTTATCTGAGTATAATTGCTATAGTAAACAGAAAACGGCAAATCCAATTTCACGCTTGAATAACCTTCATGTTGTTGCAGCCAGTAAATCATGACATGGGTACAAAAATTGTAAATATTGACCAGAAATATATTAAAACCATTACCTTTGCCAGAGTATTTTTTTTGTGTGTGCATATTAAGATGAAGGTGAAAGATGCCAATTAAAAGAAGAAACTAGAGAGGGTTTTCACTGATACAACATGTCAGCACACCTTTGGAATACATCTCCTTGTATTTATTGTCAGGAACATGGGAATTAGGGTATTAATTCAGCCCTTCAAACTTGCTTTGCCATTCCATCAGATCATGGCTGATCTCTTCCTGATCTCAAATCCATCTCCCCATTTGTCCCCTATCTTTCTTAACCTGTTTTTGTTTGGCATAATCTGGCACATTCACTCATCACCACCCCCCCAACCGGCTCCCACCCACCCTCTCCCCAAATACCACTCGCTCACTTATATGGGCCACCTTCCCATCCCTATTTTAAAACCTGTCCCACTGCTCCCTATTACCAGAATCCCCTTCACCATCCAATAAACATGAACCCCTCTGTTTATGAACCCCAATGTTAATAGTTCACTGTTGGGTTCAGCTCCCTGGATCCTGGGATTCCCTCCGTTAGAAAATCTGTCCCAGTAACTAAGTCTATCCAAATATCTCCTCGTTGTAAATTATTGCAAATTAATGCCATAGAATATAGAATCCTACAGTGCAGAAAGAGGCCCTTTGGCCCATCGAGTCTGCACCGAACACAATCCCACCCAGGCCCTACCCCCATATCCCTACATATTATATCCACTAATCCCTTAACCTAAACATCCCTGTACAACAAGGGGCAATTTCTTAGCTTGGTCAATCAACCTAACCCACACATCTTTGGACTGTGGGAGGAAACCGGAGCATCCAGAGGAAACCCACACAGACACGAGGAGAATGTGCAAACTCCACACAGACAGAGACCTGAGCCGGGAATCGAACCCAGGACCCTGGAGCTGTGAACCAGCAGTGCTAACCACTGTGCTACCATGCCACCCAATAGGATTTTTAAATCCACCTGAAATGGTAGACAGGGTAGTGAGCTGGAATTTTACCACCCCGCCTGCCATGGGAATCAGAATGGGTGAGGATCAGACAATGGGAGGTCCTCAGGTGGTATTTTACAGTTTTGGAATGAGCGAGACTGTAAAATCTCACCATGAGTGTCTCATTTAAAAGGTACCATCTCCAGTGATGAAGCAGTTCCTCAGTACAACACTGCAGTGCCAGCTTTGATTCGTAAGTTTAAGCACCAGGCAGCACTTTCTGACTTTCATCATCATCATAGAATCCCCACAGTGGGAAGAGGCCATTTGGCCCATCAGGTCTGTAGTGACTCTTTGACAGAACATCTTACCCCAGGCCTTATCCCTGTAACCCCATACATTTACCCCGCTGATTCCCCCTAACCCACACATCCTAGACACTACAGAGCAATTTACCATGGCCAATCCCCCTAACCTTGCACATCATTCAGACTGCGGGAGGAATCCGGAGCTCCTGGATGAGACATGGGAGAACATGCAAACTCCACACTGACAGTGACCCAAGCTGGGAATCGATCCATGGTCCCTGGCACTGTGAGGCAACAGTACCAATCACTGTACCGCCCTTTACCTCCCTGTTAAGTGAAGCCTAACAGAAAGTTTGAAGCCTTCCAAACTGTTCTCCACTAGTTGCTTTTATAATGAAATGGCAATTGATGCCTTTTGTGGTGTTTGTAGTTTGAATGTGGCAGCATCCAATGAACCCAAAAGAATATTTTTCTGAACGCATGCCTCAGCCTGTGGTGTTTTCTGTACCTAGCTGTCCAAATCCAGGGCTTCGCAACACTCACCATCAAGGAAAATGTCATGAATTGTCATTTGCAGATACAAACTGGATGACATTACATGTCCCAGCAGCTCCCTTCTTTTCTCCCACCCTTAATCTGCCATGATATTCCCAATCTGCAATAAGGTAGTCCCATTAGCCTATCTTCTTTGTTCCAGCTCTTTAAGTCCAATAGGTTTATTTGGTAGCATGAGCTTTTGGAGTGCTGCTCCTTCATCAGGTGAGTGCAGGATTTGTTTCACAAACAGGGGCATATAGAGACACAAACTCAATTACAAGGTAATGGTTGGAATGCGAGTCTCAACAGGTAATCAAGTCTTTACAAGTGCGGACAATGAGAGTGGAGAGAGGGTTAAGCACAGGTTAAAGAAGTGTGAATTGTCTCAAGCCAGGCCAATTATACTCACCTTTATTGGCTTTGGGCCACTTTCCTGTCCCTATTTTTAAACCTTTCCATGGTCCCAATGCTCCTTATTACCAGAATCTCCTTCACCAAACATGAACCCCTCCATTTGTGAACCCCAATGTTAATAGTCCATTATTGGGTTAAGCGCCCTGTGTCCTTGAATTGTCTCCTTTAGAAAATCTGTCTCCTTAATTAAGTCTATCTGAATATATCCTCATTGTAAATTATTGCAAATTAGTGCCTTAGGATCTTTTAAATCCACCTGGGGAGGGTAGATAGGGTGTTGGGCCAGGATTTTACCACCCTGCCTGCCATGGGAATCGGAGTGGGTGAGGAGCAGACAATGGGAAGGTGACAAGTTCTTGGGGTTACAGATAGTATGACATGAACCCCAGATCCCAGTTGACGCCATCCTCATTTGTGCAGAACTTGACTATCAGTTTCTGCTCGGCAATTCTGTGTTGTGTTTTCAAGGCTGCTTTAGAGAGTGCTTACCCGACGGTCAGAAATGGAATGCCTGTGACTGCCGAAGCATTCCCCAACAAGAAGGGAACACGTTTGCCATTTCAGCTCTTTGAAAGAGCTTTTCAATTACTTCCAGTAATTAAAGAATTAATCTCTGCTATTTGCAGCCTTCTACTGACTGATGTCTCTGCCCCAAATCTAAAGGGCACTTACATCAATTTTGTGATATGTCATTGCCCAAACTGGAATAGATTGCCTCAACGTGGAACAGGGATTGAAACTAGAATCTCACTGGTCCATGCTGCTAGCTACCTTAGCCCCTTGAATCACTGGCAAAGCTCATTAATGTATTGACTAAAAACTGAGATTGAGTCTATTGCTCAAAGATCAATTGGGACCCACAACAGTCGTGGTATTTGCTGCAGTGTAAACAAGCCTAGTCAGCTGGGCAGCTCAGGGTGGATGGTGTATGGGAGTTAGTTAGCTCAGTTGATTGAACGGCTGGTTTGTGATGTGGAGCAACGCCAACAGAGCGGGTTCAATTCCCGTACCTGTTGATGTTACGCATGAAGGTTTTGCCTTCTCAGCCTTGTCTGTCACCTGAGATATGGCGATCCTCAGGTTAAATCAACACTAGTTAGCTTTCCCACCTCATGGTGGACGATACAGCAGGTGTTTAATTTCAAAGTTTGGCAAATCCCTATGCAAGTGCAGAGGTCAGTTAGACTCACAACAAGACAACTGAAACATTTGTACTTCTATGTGTTTACTGAGGAACAGGAGGAGGCTATTTGACGTCAAGTGTGTCCCACCATTCAAAGAGATTATGGCTGATCCTGAGCTAACTTCGTAGGGGACCTTTGCCCCATATTCCTTAAAGATCTGGTAAATAAAAATCTAACAATCTCAGTTTTAATTTTAAAACAGTTGATTTAGCATCAAGCGCAGCACGGTAGCTAGCATTGTTGCTTCATAGCTCCAGGGACCTGGGTTCGATTCTGGCCTCAGGTCTGTGTGGAGTTTGCACATTCCCCCCGTGTCTGCTTGGGTTTCCTCTGAGTACTCTGGTTTCCTCCCACAGTCCAAGGATATGTGGCTAAATGGATTCTGCTGGGGGATTATTAGTAGGATAAATACATGGGGTTACAGGGATAGGGCCTGGCTAGAATTGTTTTCAATGGAACCTTGGTGGACCAAATTTTTTTTTTAAGAGCAACACAGCACGGGAAACAGGCCCTTCGGCCCAACGAGCCCGCGCCGCCGTCATAACTATATAGTAGCAATTCCATTATCATAATATAAAATTAGGTTATTCCTAATATGGAAGACTCTCACTATAGGGACAATTTGTTTCCCAATCAGCCTAAGAGCGAATTTTTGGGTTGTGGGAGGAAACCGGAGTGCCCGGAGAAAACCCACGCAACCACGGGGAGAACGCGCAAACTCCCGCAGACACCGGCCCAATTCCAAGTCTCTGCACAGCCACATCGATAGTCTCTGAGCTGTCATGGTGCCCTTCAGATGGTCCACATAAAGCACTCATTTACGACATGAAGCACCAGGCAACCCATGAATCAACATCCAAGAGCTGTCCTCGCACCACCTGCCAAATGCATGCTCATTGTTGGTCAAGTATGGACCGAATTACCTGTGGAAAAAAAAGCCGTAGTTAAACAGTCCTACTATATGTCCTACTAAATGACCTCCATCTGTACTGTTGAGATGTTATGATTCTAAGTGCTGCTTTATTCATCCCGTTTACATTGAAGTGTTTCCTTATCTCACTTGTAAAGGGATGAATTGTCTAATTTTTAGACACTATCTCTTTGGACTCCACATCCAATATCAACAATTTCTCTTTGTCTCCCCTGTAGTTACTCCTCATATCACAAAAACTTTGATCAAATCACTCCTTAACCTTCTGAATTCCAGGGAATGTGATCCTGCAGTCACAGCATCTGCTGCAATATAAACATACACAGCAGCTCCAAACACCGCGCTGAACGATGAATTGGACAGGCTCATACGCAAGTGGATTTCACAGAGCAGGGGGTTTAAATTTGGCCAACTCTTACTGTGAGCTTCAAGGGCAGTCGACTTTGTGTCGAACCCACATCACAACAACTGCAACCGGTAAAAGGTAAAGTCCTCATAGGCCCAGGTGACCATAGGCTGCTGTCTGCAACCAGTCAAACCACAAAGAGAAAGAAACAAACTACAGCACAGGAAGAGGCCGTTCAGCCCTCTAAGCCTCTGCTGATCGTGAAACTAATAAAAAAAAACTTCTGCCCTTACTCGGTCTGTATCTCTCTATTTTCTCCGTATTCGTGTACCCATCCAGATGCCTTTTAACCATCTAGTTGCTAATGTGCCTGCTTTCACCATTCCGCCTGAAAGATTTCCTCCCTATATCTCCCTTAAACTTTCCCCCTCTCACCTTGGACCCCTTTTGCAATTGACACTTCCACTCTCTGACTATCCACCCTGAGCTTCCTTTCCTGACGGGCACTGGGTTCAGTCGCTGACCTGCACTTGAGTCAATGTTTTGAGTTGGGGCGAACGGTCTCACTGACTCGAAAAGTTGGCTCTATTCTCTTTCCACAGGTGCCGTCAGACCTGCTGAATTTCTGTTTTTGTTTCAGATTCCAGCAGTATTTTCCCTTTCCCTTCACTTGAGTTAACCTATTCCAATTTGCCCAGTGGTAGGAGCAGAAAGCTAAGGAGTAAAAACCCCAAGTGGGTCAGGGGTGAGGAGAATTGAGAATGGGTCAGGAGATAGTTTTTAAATTCATTTGCAGAGCATTTTGATTTTGATTTGGTTTATTATTGTCAAATGTATTGATATGCAGTGAAAAGTATTGTTTCTTGCAGCTACACAGACAAAACATACCGTTCATAGAGAAGGAAAGGAGACAGTGCGGAATATAGTGTTACAGTCATAGCTAGGGTGGAGAGAAAGATCAACTTAATGCGAGGTAAGTCCATTCAAAAGTCTGACAGCACCAAGGAAGAAGTTGTTCTTGACTTGGTTGGTATGTGACTTCAGATTTCTGCATCCTTTTCCAAATGAAGAAGATGGAAGCGAGAGTGACTGGTGTACGTGGGGTCCTTAATTATTTTGGCTGCTTTATTGAGTGGAAAGTGTAGACAGTCAGTGGATGGGAGGCTGCTTTGCATGGTGGATTGGGCTACATTCATGACCTTTTGTCGTTCCTTGCGGTCTTGAGCAGCACTAAGCTATGATATAACCAAAAAGAATGCTTTTAATGGTGCATCTGTAAAAGTTGGTGACAGTCATAGCTGACATGCCAAATTTCCACAAACTTCTGAGAAAGTAGAGGTGTTGGTAGACTTTCTTAACTATAGTGTCAGCATGGTGGGGACCAGGATAAGGCGTTGGTGATCTGGGCACCTAAAACTTTGAAGCTCTCAATCCTTTCTGCTTTGTACATGGGTATCGCTGTCTGGCCCGCACTTCTTGCCCACCTCTCATTGCCTTTGAGAAGGTGGTGTTGAGCTGCCTTCTTGAATCGCTGCAGCTCATGTACTGCGGGTTGATTCCCTACCATCCCCCACCCCCACCCCCACCCCCACCCTCCAACAACACCCTTAGAGAGGGAATTCCAGTTACAATGCGAAACAGACAATTCCTATGAATTAGTATTTGGATATCATTTTCAAGGAGGTGATAGCAACACAGACTGAATGCTTGGGCCCATTGAAGCTCAGGAAGTGTCGTCATACCTGCATGTTGAAGCCCTGCTTAATGCTTTTGCGCATTAATGTAACAGTAATGGAAGATATGGCATGACAATTTTGCAAGCTATTTATGGCCCCACGCTCATTAGTCACGTTTTACAGTCTGCGCATCGCAAGCCTATATCCACACAGTGGGAGTCACTGCCCATGCAGTCGCTTCCTCGGCAAAATTGTTCATTAAAAGGGAATTTGAGTTGATTGCATCGTCATTCATTCGATTCAATTAAACGTTAACATTGGATGGCATTGACAGCAGGGTGAATCCTGTCTGGAACGAGACTGTTATGGATGGACCTAATAACGAGATTGTTCCAAAGGAGCTCACCTAAAGTATAAATGCCACGGAGAATTACTCTTAAAGAGGTCGTTAATGTTGAAGGGGCAACTTGTTGCTTAGTGGCTTGTAAATCTATCACAATGATTTAACTTCTGCTCCTTACATTCTTCCCCTTTAAAACAAAGTTAGTCATCTGAAGCAGTCCCTTGAGGCTCTTCTGCCTTTCAATTAGATCACAGCTGCTCTGAGGTTTAGCTCCTCTTAACCACCCTGGATCCGTAACCCTTAATTGACAAAAAGAATCTATCAATTTTCAATCGATCTCTCACCACCAAACTAACACTAAGACTGACAGACAATGGCTTATTGAAGGAACTCCAGATTTCTACTGTCCCTTTTCATTAAAAGGGGTTTCCAGCCTTTGAAGTTTCAAAGTCAAGTTTCAAGTTTTTAGGGTAGTACAGTGGGTAGCACTGCTGCTTCACAGCTCGAGGGACCTGGGTTCGATTCCTGGCTTGGGTCGCTGTCTGTGTGGAGTTTGCACATTCTCCTTGTGTCTGCGTGGGTTTCCTCCAGTGCTCCGTTTTCCTCCAACAATCCAAAAATGTGCAGGTTAGGTTGATTGGCCATGTTAAAAAATTGCCCCTTAGAGTTGTGAGATCCGTAGAACATAAAACATAGAACAATACAGCACAAACAGGCCCTTCGGCCCACGAGTTGTGCCAATCACATCTACCAATCCACAGACCTACCTATAACCCCCTACCCTATTCTTTTCCATATACTCATCCAGAAGTCTCTTAAAAGACCCCAGTGAGTTTGCCTCAACAACTTCTGATGGCAGACGGTTCCATTCACTCACCACCCTCTGAGTGAAAAACCTACCCCTGACGTCTCCTTTGTATTTGCTTCCCTGCACCTTAAATCTGTGTCCTCTCGTAGTGACCATTTCAGCTCGGGGAAATAGTCTCTGAGAGTCCACCCTATCTATTCCTAATTTTTTCCTAATTGGTCGGCGCAACATCGAAGGCCGAAGGGCCTGTTCTGCGCTGTAATGTTCTATGTTCTATGTTCTATTCCTCTCAACATTTTATAAACCTCTATCAGGTCGCCTTTCAACCTACGTCTCTCCAGTGAGAAGAGTCCCAGCTCCCTCAACCTATCTTCATAAGGCCTGCCTCCCAATCCAGGCAGCATCCTTGTAAATCTCCTCTGAACTCTCTCAATAGCCTCTACATCCTTCCTATAATGAGGCGACCAGAACTGCGCACAATACTCCAACTGTGGTCTGACAAGAGTCTTATAGAGCTGCATCATTACCTCCTGACTCCTAAACTCTATTCCTCGATTAATGAAGGCCAGTACACCGTACGCCTTCTTGACCACTTCCTCCACCTGCGAGGCCCATTTAAGAGTCCTATGGACCCGGACCCCGAGATCCTTCTGCTCTACAACACAGCTAAGACTCCTACCCCTTATATTGTACTCCTTCATCCCATTATTCCTGCCAAAATGGACCACTACACATTTATCTGCGTTGAAGTCCATCTGCCACTTCTCCCCCCAGTCTTGTATCCTGTCTATGTCCCGCTGCAACTTTTGGCATCCCTCCAGACCATCCACAACACCACCGATCTTTGTATCGTCGGCGAACTTGCTAATCCATCCCTCCGCTTCCTCATCCAGGTCATTTATGAAAATGACAAACAGCAGGGGCCCCAGAACAGATCCCTGAGGCACTCCACTGGTTACCGACCTCCATGCAGAACAAGACCCATCCACAACCACTCTCTGCCTTCTGCCGGCAAGCCAGTTCTGGATCCACGAGGCCAAAGCCCCTTGGATCCCATGCCCTCTCACCTTCTCCAGAAGCCTTGCATGGGGGACCTTATCAAACGCCTTACTAAAGTCCACGTACACTACGTCCACTGCCCTTCCTTTGTCAATGTGTTCAGTCACATTTTCGAAGAACAGGTTAGAGGGATTAATGGGTAACTACGTAGGGATAGAGCCTGGATGGGATTGAGTCAGTACAGGCTCGATGGGCCTTTTGCACTGTAGGGTTTCTATGATTTTTTTAAAAATTTATTAGGTTCACAAGTCAGCTTACGTTAACAGTGCGATGAAGTTACTGTGAAAATTCACTTACTGCCACAGTCCAGCGCCTGTTTGGGTACTCTGAGGAAGAATTTAGAATGAATAATGCACCTAACCAGCACATCTATCAGACTGTGGGAAGATTTTTTACTCAGGGGATGGTGGGGGCCTGGAATGCACTGCCAAGTGAGATGGTTGAGGCAGTTACATTAGCCACACTTAAGACTTATCTGGATAGGCGTATGAACAAACGGAGGATACAGGGATAAGTGATTGGTCTGGAAGGTGAAAGTGATCAGTGCAGGTTTGGAGGGCCGAAGGGCCTGTTCCTGTGTTTTGATACTGAAGCACCCAGAGGAAACCCACAGGTAATTTAGCATGGCCAATTCACCTAACCTGCACTTTATTGGACTGTGGGAGGAAACCAAAACACCCAGAGGAAATACAGACAGACATGGGAAAGTGGCTCAGTGGCACAATGTTTAGCATAGTAGCCTCACAGTGCCAGGGAACCTGGGTTCAATTCTGGCCTTGGGTCACTGTCAGTGTGGAGTTGTGTCCACATGGGTTTCCTCTGGGTGCTCCAGTTTCCTCTCACAGTCCAAAGATGTGCAGGTTAGGTGGATTGTCCATGCTAAATTGTCCCTTAGTATTCCAAAATGCGTAGGTTAGGGGGATTAGCAGGGTAAATACTTGGTGTTACGAGCAACAGATCCAGATGGGATTGACCCTTACTGTCAGGAGGATGAAATGATGTCAGAAGAATAGGTAGGATTGTGATCAATACAGGCTCGATGGGCTGAATGGCCTCCTTCTTACTGTAGGGATTCTATGAAACCCATGCAGACACAGAGAGAATGTGCAACCTCCACGTAGAGGAACCCGGATTCCTAGTTCTGTGAGGCATCAGTGCTAACCACTGTGCCATCCTCTAAAAAGCTCAAGCTATTTTTATTTGTTTGGAGTCACTGTCGGTGAGTGAGAGTTCTTTTTTCTTGCTGCATTTCAAAAATACTGGAACGGATTATCTATAAAAGTGCTTATGCCCGAAGTAAAGGTGGGAAGACTAATATCTTTGCATTATGGTGATCATGAAGCGTGTAATGGTTGACAGTATAATGACTTTTAGAACAGCAGTATAGATCTCAGCGTGTAGAAGGTCCCCTGATTTACTGTGTCAAATCTTGTAGCTGTCTGAATTCAGTATCTCCAAATTATAACACACGTGGAGAGTTAGAAATGGAAACACAGATGGTATTTCTACATATCACACTGACAGAAAAATTATCAGAAGTTTCAGCTGATTTCTTGAGTTACAAAGCGCATCATCAGAATTAATTGGGGTGAGATCTGTTGGATTGGCCAAGGAAAATTCCACCTCTGCTTATTTAACAGAGGTACTCTATTTACAAACTCTAGAAAGGTGAACAGGGAAATGAAGGCCTGTGAGAATTTCCTTCAAAGTGCAGATGCCACTTTTAAATCGGGTTCCAGATTATCAGGCCATTATGTCGCTGCTCTCTGTGGGAGCTTGCTGTGTGCAAATTGATTGCTACATTTCTCGCAGTGACTACACTTCGAAAGGATCTCATTAGCTGGAATTCACTAGCTGGGGAATTGTCAGGAAGTGAATGATATTACATAGGCGTGTGTTAGGTTAGCACTGCTGCCTCACAACGCCAGGGATCTGTGTTCAATTCCTGCTTGGGTCACTGTCTGTGCAGAGCCTGCACATTCTCCCCGTGTCGCGTGTATTTCCTCCGGGTGCTCAGATTTCCTCCCACACTCCAAAAGGTGTGCAGGCTAGATGCATTGGCCATGCTAAATACAGGGTGCTGCAGTGTGGCAACTAAGGAATTTTCACAGTAACTTCATTGCTGTGTTAATCTAAGCCTACTTGTGACTAATAAATAGACCTTAAACTTTTCTTTTTTAACTCTGGGGCCAATTCTTCTGCAGAGTTGCAATCACCATACAATTTACTATTCCATTTTGTATTTTTTAACTCAAGATAGGAGCTGGATTGCAGTCCCTTCAGTGAAGTGCAGGTTCGTGAAGGGGATGTGAACCCACACCCTCTTTTTTTAAGTGATATCTTGGAAAAGTTTTTGGAGGCAGATTTCCCTTCACCAGAATTCCTTTATTTGCAATTCCAATAGCAGTATACAGCATGCTAGCAGTCAGCAATCTATCTTCTGGAGTGCCAGAGGAACTGACACACATAGTTCAATGCAAGGAAAAGACTTCCTGATTAGCCTATCAATTGACTCATTAATCAAGATGTTCATATTGCAATAGGCCAACTTCAACGGCCTGACTGAAATCATTACAAGCCGCAGTCAGCAGATTGTGTGTGTTTGTGGGGTGGAGCATTGTGAGTGCTGGTGGTACGTAGGGGTAGGGGGGGCACGATTAGACAGGGGAGTGGAGGATTTGGCAGATATTTAGGAGATGGGAGGCTTTCAGCAAATGTGGAAGGTGCAAAGGTTAATTGGGGAGAAGGGTCAAGGGGATTGAATTGGGGTGTCCAGTGATGAGGAATTGCAGGGAGGTGGGGGAGGAGAGAGATGGGTGGGGGTGTTTGTCCAGATACCCAGGAACTGGAAGTGGCTGCAATCATTCCAGCTTCGCCTGGGTGACCATTCCCATAGAAGAGTCAAAATAATCCAAACATTCGACTATATGTTGGAATTTCAGAACTTTGCAAGTGCCAGCTAATTACCCAATGGAAATTGAAATTCTCCGGCTGATTCCTATGCAGTTTTTGTGTGACGACCCTTCCAGAGGTATCCCAGCTCACCTTCCGTGCTACCTCTGGGATAGCATGAGCCTTGCTCCTCAACCCCTCTCCTCCATCCCCCAAACTCCAGGAACAGAATCTGAGCCCTTACATTTGGCTGGAAGGCCGGAATGATGTTCCTATGAGATTTCCCCTTGTTTGTTGGGAATTCAGCAATGAGGCATTCTTCCTGATGGCCACAATGAACTCCTTGGATTTGAGGATTGACCCTAAAAAGGGAATTTAGATGGGACAAGGGGAAGTGAGTTTCCAATCCAGATGACCTTTTGTTAAAGGTTTGACAAAGAGTTGCGTGGACTCGAAACGTCAGCTCTTCTCTCTCAAAGGACAAAGAAAATTACAGCACAGGAACAGGCCCTTCGGCCCTCAAAGCCTGTGCTGACCATGGTGCCTGACTGAACTAAAACCCCCTAACTTTCCAAGGACCATATCCCTCTATTCCCATCCCTTTCATGTATTTGTCAAGAAGCCCCTTAAAAGTCACTCTCTCTTTGCAGATGCTGCCAGACCTGCTGAGATTTTCCAGCATTGTCTCTTTTGGTTTCAGATTCCAGCATCTGCAGAAACTTTCTTCAAAATACCGTTGGGTCAGGATCGTGGCATTACCTTGCCCACTCTGGATTTCATCCAGAAGGCTTTGCAGACGAGTGAGGAACCTTCACTTTGAAGTTGTCAAGACTGTAATTAAAATACTCAAATTGCTCTTTTTCTACTATCTTAACAACCAATGCAGCCATTTCCCAAATTGTGGTTAACCCACCGATCTCAACAGGCAAGTTTCAGTGACACTGACAAGCTGGGAAGTTTTTAACAGGGAAACTAAAAGCTGGAGCTCTGGTCAGGTCAGAGACAGCTGTTCGCAGAACTTCCCCTCAGGAGTACTTCCATAGCTTGACAGCAGTTGGCCAACTCCATTCACTCGCTTTCTGCTTCATTTATCTGGTGTAGGTGTTGCTCCTGCTGCCAATCTTCACCTTGGCAAGAGAGAAGCTGATCCACCTCTCCTTGCAATACTATTGAAAAGCAAGAGGGTTAGCAACACCAACATTCCCAGTACCAGAAGCGGTGTGAGCTATGCCAGCTTTTTCATCAGCAAGGTGTTGCTCCACAGAAACAAAGACCCAGGTCCAAGGTTATGAGAGCCCAAACACCATAGACCATCGGATCCTACAGTGCAGAGGGAGGCCATTCGGCCCAGTGAGTCTGCACCGACAACAATCCCAACCAGCCCCCATTCCCAAAACCACATACGTTTACCCTAATTAGTCCTCCTGACACTAAAGGGCAATTTAGCATGACCAGTTAATCTAACACGCACATCTTTAGAGTGTGGGAGGAAAACTATGTGCAGACATGGGAAGGATGTACAAACTCCACAAAGACTGTAACCCGAGCCAGATTCCTGGCACTGTGAGGCAGCAGTGCGAACTACTGTGCTACCGTGTCGCCAGATCTACAAGGGAGAGGACCATTTCTCTTGAGATGTAATCAATATTCTGACCCACCCGTTCCCCCCATCCCTTGATCCTTTATCCCAAACAACGATATCTAATTCTCTTTTGAAATCACTCAACAGTTTGGCTTCAACTACATTTGGTTCGTAGTGAATTCCACCAATTTACCAACCCCTAGCTGAATAGATTTGCCCTCACCTCAGTTCTGAAAGATTTACTCCTTATCCTCAAACTATGACCCCTAGTTCTAGACTCCCTCACCATTGGGAACATTCTTTCTGAATCTATCCTGTCTAACCCTGTTAGAATTTTGTAGCTTTCTATGAGATTCCCCTCTCACTCTTCTACCTCCCGTGAATATAAATCTAACTGATATAGTCTCTCCTTATATGATATCCCAGCAATCAGCCTTGTAGGCCTTCGCTGAACTCCCTCGATAGAAAGAACATCCTTCCTCAAATAAGGACACCAAAACGGTACATAATATTCCAGGTGTGGCCTCACCAATTCCGTATATAATTGTGATAGGTATGAAAAGAGCTACTAGGTGCATTGACCCAAGGCTGTGCTGTGCTGGAGAATGCTGGAGAAATCAGTGAGGGGACTGGCACTTGGCAATGTTATGCCACTCACCCAACATGCCCTCATGAGGCCATGGATCCCTCAGGGCCTTCCCACGTGTCCTTTGTCATTGTATGGTCACTGGGGCTAGGGATTCCATTCCCATTGAGCTTTCCTGACCCAGGCTACAGTCCCTTTAATTAAAAGCCCTTCCCCTGTCAGAAGCGGATAGTCATTTCACCCACGCTCTCTTCTAGCCCGTAAGTATGAAGGTAATGCCGCAGCAATCAGTTTTCTATCCCTGTACAGGAGCTGCCAGTTAGCCAGAGACTATCAAATTCCGCCTACTGTGTCAACTAATCAATCGAAGTCAGGGATGGGACTGGCAGCAGAGCTAAATGTGATAACTTCAAGGCCCATGAGGTTAGCCCCTTGGAATATGAGCTCCCTGATTGAGGATATAATTACCTGCCTGATCAGGTAATCTCACCTGTCCATGAACATAGGAGTGTCACGTCCACCAGCATTCCTGACTCCGATTTTGTACCTGAAGCAGTCTCAGGGTGGAATAGAGTTTGTAAATACAGGGAATCTGGTAAAGGAGCACCAGCCTCTGAACAAAAAAACAAAGAATAGTACAGCACAGGAGCAGGCTCTTTGGCCCTCCAAGCCTGCACTGAATATGATGTGTGCCTAAGCTAAAACCGTATACATTTACAGAGCCCATATCTTTCCATTCCTATCCTATTCATGTATTCATCCCCTTAAATGCCGCTATCATACCTGTTCCCACCATCTCCCCAGGCAGCACATTCCAGACATTCACACCCTCTGTGTAAAAAAACTTACCTCGCACATCTCCTCTAAACTTTTCCCCACCCACCCTTAAACCTATGTCCCCAAGTACTTGAATTTTCTACCCTAGGAAAGAGTATCTGACTATCCACTCTGTCCATGCCACTCATAATCTTGTAAACCTCTATCAGATTTATTTCGAGGAGTTATTTCACTGACAACAAACAGAGTCTATTTACTCAGCTAAGCCACACATGACACCAAACCTAATTCTAAACAAAGCCACAGCAAAGTCTTCTGACAAAAATGCAATGTAGCAAGTGGAGGACAGTTACTTAACACAAGTTATGAAGGTAAAGTCAGTCTGATGATTTGCCACAGTGGAGCCTCTCGGTGTGATTGACAGGGAAATTAACCAATGATTTTAATTCTGCTAGGACCTGTGGAAAATTCTGCTAGGAACTGTGGAAGCTTCATTGCATTGGCCTGAGAAGGTAGCATTCCTTCCATTCTCAGAAATGCTACCTTCTCAGGGCAATGCAATGAAGCTTCTCCAATGCAGCTTCACAGAGCTCAGTGTATTACAGGGAATTAGTGTTAACAGTGAATACTATTGCAGAAACAAGTGGAGCAGTTAAGGTGACAAAGTATTAGTTTTATTATTGATCGATATTTGCATTGTGTGTTTTTGTTTAGTCCAGAGGCATTGCGGAACGATCGTGTTATACGTATATTTATATATATATCCAATTTAAACCTTCAATTTTACCCTTGCCTTTGTCCTTTTAAAGGATTATTTGCATTTAAAATATATTCTTTGAAAGAATATAGATGGATTTTTGAAAAGGTTGTCAGAAGCTCAATAGCTCTTTGAATATTTAATGATGTTTAAGTCCCCTAAGCCTTTCAAATGTAGCAGTACACATGAGGAAGGATTAGATAAGTTTAATTTTAAAGTCTAATCCCATTAATAACTACATGATGAAGAAGAATTTCAAAATCAGGCATAACACTTGCTGCCCCCTCCATCTCACACCACCGCTCCACACACATACACATGCATACATTAATATACACACACACACTCATACAGACATATTAATATACATGCATGCGCACACACACACACATTAATATACACACATACATATATGTGCACACATACTCATAAACACAAATACATGCACACACGTGCACACATACACATGCACACACATTAATATACACACACATGCACACACACATAAACACCTATGCATCTATAACATACATACATGTGTACTTACATACATATAAACACAAATACATGTGCACACATGCACGCACAGATGCGCATATACTTGCACGCAAATACACATACAAACACAAATACATACATAAGACATGTACATACACACACACGTACACGTGTGTATACATATATATATATATATACATTCACACACAAACATGCACACACAAACACACACTCATGCATGCATACACATATACATACACATATATACACCTGTATACACAGAAACATAAATGTGCACACACACAAAAACACTCACATATAGACATACATACAAACACACACACTCACACATACACACACACACGCACACACACACACACACACGCAGACACACTAATAAATCAACTGAATTCAAGTCAAAACCCACACTCTACAGCAAGGAATACTTACTGAGCTTTTCTCATGGGTATCATTACCACAAAGCACGTACACCTTCAGATGGTGCAGAAAGACAGCTCATCAAAGATCCAAGGAGGAAAGGAAGGAAGTGTTGATGATGGATTACTGTGGGAAGGCATGGCTAAGGCAAAACAAAATTCAGTCTTGATCTTCATTAAATGACCGAGCAGGGTCAAGGGGCCGAATGGCCTCACCTTGTTCCTGGTTCTTATGTTGTTCTGATCTAGGCCGCAAATAATAAGTTCTGTGTGTTGTAATTAAAAACAAAAGAAAGAACAGGCTTATTTTTCTAAAAATTCATTCATGTGATGTGGCATCGCTGCCTGGGTCAGCATTTATTGTCCATCCCTCACTACCCTTGAACTCAGCCTGTGAGATTAGTCAGCCATTCAAAAATCAGCCACATTGTTGAGACTCTGGAGTCACGTGTAGGTCAGACTGGGTAAGGATGGCAGATTTCCCTTCCTAAAAGATATTAGTGAACCAAATGGCTTTTTACAACAAATCAACAATGATTTCATGGTCATCATTGGACATTTAATTCCACATATTTCTTGATAAGAGTATTATAGATTATAACCAAGGTGACTGTGCGGAGTCTGTACATTCCCCTTGTTTCTGTGTGGGTTTCCTCTGGGCACTCCAGTTTCCTCCCACAGACCAAAGATGTGTAGAGTAGGTGGATTGGCCGTGCTAAATTGTCCCTTAGGCCGGAAGTTTATCACCCCACCCACCTGAGGAATTGGAGAGGGTGAGGGGAGGACAATGGAAATGTCCGTTGATATTGGGCAGGATTTTACAGTTTCAGGATGAGTGAGGCTGGAAAATCCCAACCCTTAGAGTCCAATTTTACCATTTTCACTCTAAGTGCTGAATCTGGGCGCAATTCAGATCCGACATGGAAAATCGCTCTCAGGTGTCCCCAAACGCAGTCAGCCTGGAAAAAAAATCTGGGTCGTGTTGTGGGCAGGGTCTTTCATGTCCAATTGTGCTCCAATCGGAGCTTTGAACTGCGCACGTACACTGAAAAGAAATCTGCCAAACACACCCCTCCCACATCGCAAAAAGCAGATGAAGCCACCCGGGAGCAAAAAGCAGGAGTGGTGGCCCCCATAGATATCGACCCACCCCCACATCATAACTGTGCCCCTTATCCACCCATTCCCCCACCCTCCTCCCCACTACCCAGACCGATCACAACCTGCTATCCCACTTCCCCTCACCGATCTCCTGCAGAATGGCAGCGGTCCCCCCCTGTCCCAAACCCGCTAAAGATCCACTTGCCCTTCCCCCACCCAACCAGAGAATGATCGGGCTTCTCTCCTCCCTCCCCTCCATCACTCTGCACACACCGCCACCCCGCCCCACCCCCTGCCCCCTGTCCCAGCCACAGAATGATCTCGCCACAAACACCACACCACCCACACCTTCTCCTGCCCACCCCACCACTGATCTGAGTCAGAGAGCCGTTAGAAGCTCTGAACTTACCTCTTTGGAATCTGAAGCACCCGAAACAGACTATTCCGACCAGGCCTGTTTCGTGTTGAATCTGGATGCACAACCGCGATGGTGAAGGGGGGAAATGCTGGTGAAGTTGGGCGGGCAGTCTATTAATTCAATTTAAATACAAGCAAATGCATTTAAATCGCCTTTGCACCCATTTCGGGTGTGGAGTAGATTGGGGCCATTTTCAGAACTTGGTCAGGTGGGCATCAGCACCGACAGATCATACTAATCGCCTCATTCCCAACTTTACCAAGTTTTCACGCCCAAAAACAGACGCGACGCAATGGTAAAATCAAGCCCTTAATGTATGTAGATTGGATGAATTGGCCATGCTAAATGATTACAGGGATAGGGTGGGAAGGGAATGGATCTCGTTGGAATGCTCCGTCTGAGAATCAGTATTGACTCAATGGGCCGAATGGCTTCCTTCTGCTCCCAACCTGACGAATGGACAGGCTGTCCTAAAAGCTTGTGGCTTTTGCTAAAAATAAACCTGTTTGGACTTTAAACTGATGTTGTGGGATTTCTTTCTGTTTTACCCCAGTCTATTGCCGGCATCTTCACATCGTTCCTTCTGCTCTGCAGGTGTTCTATGGTTCTATGTTAATGTACCAGCCCACCATAATCTAAAGGAATGGTACAGTAGGCTAGATGAGATTAAATCGTGCATTCCTGTTCCTACGTTGCGACGTGTAAGCCAGAGCATTGCAGCGTTCGTTCTCAATTCAGAAAACACCACACTCTGAAATTATTCCTGGGAGGTTGTACCAGCATCTGAGGAAGCTCACTGGTCTTCAGCCTGGATTTGTTCCAACTTTCAGAGTCATTGGGAGCGAATTAAAACATAAGAACCAGGAGCAGGAGTAGAGAGATTCTTCCCACTTAGAAAATAAAACAGAACTAGGGGGCACAGTGTCAAAATAAGGGAGGGGACAGTTTAGAACAAAGTTGAGGAGGAACTCCTTCACTCAGAAGGTGGTGAATCTCTGGAATTCTCTGCCCGTTGAAGTGGTGGAGGCTATTTCGCTGAATATATTTAAGTCACGGGTAGATAGATTTCTGATAGACAAGGGAATTAAGGGTTATGAGAAGAAAGCAGGAAAGTGGAACTGATTCACTTCAGATCAGCCATGATCTTATTGAATGGCGGGGCAGGTTCAAAGGTCTAGATGGCAGACTCCTGCTCCTGTTTCTTATGTTCTTATGTAGGCTATTAGGCCCCATAAGCCTTCTCTGCCATTCAATAAGATCATAGCTGATCTTTTCGTAGGTTCAGCTCCACTTACCCACCTGGTCACCATAGTCCTTAGTTCCTTTACTGTTCAAAAATCCTTCTTTCTTTGCCTGAAAAACACTCAATCAGGTAGCCTCAACTGCTTACTGGGCAGGCAATTCCACAGATTCACAACCCTTTGGGTGAAGAAGTTCCTCCTCAACTCAGTCTTAAATCTGCTCCCCTTATTTTGAGGCTATGCCACCTAGTTCTAGTTTCACTGCCAGTGGAAGCAAAAAGAACAAAGAAAATTACAGCACAGGAACAGACCCTTCAGCCTGCACCGACCATGCTGCCAATGTAAACTAAAATCCCTTAATCTTCCGGGGACCATATCCCTCTATTCCCATCCTGTTCATGTATTTGTCTAGATATCTTTAAAAGTCACTATTGTATCTGCTTCCACTATCTCTCCCACCAGGCACCCATCACCTTCTATGTAAAAAACTTCCCTACTTCTACCTTTTCTATTCCTTTGTTTCCATAAGATTCTCCCCTCATTCTTCTCATTTTCAGTGAGTATAGTCTCAGTCTCTCCTCATAAGCTAATCCTCTCAACTCCCGAATCGACCGAGCGAATCTCCTCTGCGCCCATTCCAATGCCACGAATTACTCACAGTGGATCGCACAGCAGCTGAGAAAGCGACATGTTTCCCCAAGGCTCTCATGGCAGCGTGCCACCAAACAGAACACACTACCAGCTAGGAAATTACTCACTCCATTAAACTTCCACTGATAGCTTTCAGAGAAATACACTTCTAAATGTAATGAAATGCAACCAAAGCAAGCACGCATGAGCTTGCATTTTGTACGCTGTTTGGAGGTAAGCCGAGTGCTCCTTGAACATTGCATTCAATTGCAGTCATTTTATAGCAACAAATCCTGAGAAATGGGTTACGTATGCATCCAATAGCTACATAAAAGAGTGGCAGGTTGGCTCCCAATCTTGACTTTCCAATTAGCGACTGTCGCGCTCTATTTATACTCTGAGTCATTTACAGTAGAATACAAGTTTCTGAGCCACTGCTGTACACAGAACTCAGTCGCAGCAAGCTCGAAGGGTTGAATGGCTCCTATTTTCTCTGAGCCACCTCAGAGAAATAAATAAACAGCTTCACAATACTGTGAGCCACCTGGTACTCCGAATGTGTTTGTTTTAGATGGTATCTCACAGTATCAGTGATAATATTTTAACAACCTCACATGCGTGAGAAGTTTGCATTTATATAGCCTCTTTAATGCAGCGCAGTGTATTCAGGAATATTATCAGCTAACCCAGAAGGGAAAAAACAGTAAAACCGGGGAACTAAGAATGTTAATGTGAACTTATCCTGTATATATTAAAGTAGTGTGGCAATGCCAGCATCGGACTGGGGTGGGTAAAAAATCTCACAACACTAGCTTAAAGTCCAACAGGTTTATTTGGAATTATGGGCTTTCAGAACACGAATGAAGGAGCAGCACTCCAAAAGCTTGTGTTTCCAAATAAGTCTATTGGAATTTAACCTGGTGTTGCGAGACTTCTTAATTTAAAATGGAACATCAATGAGAAGTGGAAAATGAGACTATGGCTCCAAACTACTTACACGTAGAATCCTGACATTGCAGAAGGAGGCCATTTGGCCCATCGAGTCTGCACTGACAACAATCCCACCTAGGCCCTACCCCGTAAACCCACGTACTTACCTTGCTAATCTCCCTGACACTAAGGGACTATTTAGCTTGGCCACTCCACTTCACCCACACATCTTTGGACTGTGGAAAAAAAAACCGGAGCACCTGCTGGAAATCCATGCAGACATGGGGAGAATATGCAAACTCCACACTGTGACCTGAGGCTGGAATTGAACCCAGGTGCCTGATATTGTGAGGCAGCAGTGCTAAGTACTGTACCACTATGCCATCCTTCTGCACACCTTTAATCTCAAGAACAAGTAAACAGAACTTTGATCAAACAATTTTAAGCAGTGTCTTTAAAGAGGTCACATTGGAGGTGCAGTGATAGTGGGCGGCATTTATTGCCCATCCCTAGTTGCCCTTGAGAAGGTGGCGGTGAGCTGCCTCCTTGAATCGTTGCAGTCCATGTTCTGTGGGTTGATCCACAATGCTGTTAGGGGGGGAAATTCCACGATTTTGAGACAGTGAAGGAACGGGCAATATATTTCTAAGTCAGGCAGTGAATGGTTTGGAGGGGAACTTGCAGGTGGTGGTGTTCCCATGTATCTGCTGCTCTTATCCTTTAAGATGGAAGTGGTTATGGATTTGGAACGGTGCTGTCTAAGGATCTTTGATGAATTACAGCAGTGCATCTTATAGATAGTACACACTGCTGCTACTGAGCGTCAATAGAACATAGAACATAGAACATTACAGCACAGAACAGGCCCTTTGGCCTTCGAGGTTGCGCCGACCAATATAAAAAGCAATGCCCCTCCAAACTAAACCATTCCCTTCTCTTCCATATACTTATCAACTAACCTCTTAAACGCCACCAAACTTGGCGCATCTACAACTGCTGCAGGCAGGGCATTCCACTCCCGAACCACCCTTTGGGTAAAGAACCTACCTCTGATATCCGTCCTATAACTATCACCCCTTAATTTAAAGCTGTGTCCCCTCGTGCTAGCTTTCTCCATCCTAGGAAAAGGCTATCACTGTCCACCCTATCTAAACCTCTAATCATCTTATATGTTTCGATCAGGTCCCCTCTTAGCCGCCTCCTTTCTAACGAAAACAACCTCAAATCCCTCAGCCTCTCCTCATAAGACCTGCCCTCCATACCAGGCAACATCCTGGTAAACCTCCTCTGTACCCTCTCCAATGCCTCCACATCTTTCTTATAATGTGGGGACCAGAACTGCACACAATACTCCAAGTGCGGCCGCACTAGAGTTTTGTACAGTTGCAACATGACGTTGCGGCTCCGAAATTCAATCCCCCTACCAATAAAAGCTAAGACTCCATATGCCTTCTTAACAACCTTATCGACTTGACTGCCTACTTTCAGGGATCTATGCACATACACACCAAGATCCCTCTGTTCATCAAGACTACTAAGAATCCTACCATTAGCCCTATACTCTACACATTTATTATTTCTGCCATAGTGCATTACCTCACACTTTTCCACATTAAACTCCATTTGCCACCTCTCGGCCCAGCTCTGCAACTTGTCCAAGTCCCTCTGCAAACTATAACTCCCCTCTTCACTATCTACCACTCCACCGACTTTAGTGTCATCTGCAAATTTACTAATCCAAATTAGTGGATCCATTAGTGGATCCAAATCCAAATCCAAAGATGGTGGAGGGAAGTATGTGTTTTGTAGAACATACTTGGACGGTAGCATTGCTTTGCTTCAGGTGGAGCCCCTTGATGCTGCTGTTCCCTCTCCTCTCCAGTGGTGTAATGATTGCAAGCCATTCCTTCACCTCACCAGCCACAACTCTCCAGCTGGCAGTGCCCAACTGGGCACAGAGCCGGGATCTCGGCCACATCTTTCTCGGCACAATCTTCGGTAACTGAGCCTTCTCAAAGAATGCTCATTTGCTGTTCTCGTTTTGAATTGCTGGAAACTGATTCTCAGTGTGAACCCTTAAACCATGCTCCCTTATCGTAATGTCTTAAACACTGTGTGTGTCTGCATTGGGTGAAAAGTGAGTCAGGTTTCTGAATTGCTGCAAGGCTAGGATGAAAAACAGCTGAGCGTTGGCTGTGCTCCCCGACCCATCTCTTTAAATTTCGGAGCGTGGTGCTGATAGATCGCTGTGACACTCAGTGAGAGATCAAGCCAAGCTTTTCAATCAGAGCAATGTGTGATGCTGAGGCTAGGTGAATTTTTTTTTAAAAAGTGCTGCACCATGTTGTTTGCATATTTTATCGGAATAACAGAATGCAGACTGTGGGATGAACGCCCACAGTATATTGCTCATCACTGAGTCTGCTCCTCTCACCCGCTAGATTTCCCAGTACGAGTTCCTGAACTGCACTTTACACTAACCTTCTACAGCAGACTGCTACAGCTTGGGTCCTAGCCAATGGGTACACCTTGGTTCTTATGTTCGCTACTTTACAACGGTGGGTGGGATTCCTCCCACATCCTGCCATATGTTTCGCAGCAGTGGGAGGTGGCCCATCATTGGCCAGCAGCAGGATCTTCCAGACCCGCCCTTATCAACATGGTATCCTATTGAATGCATCCCTCACTGCCAGGATATCCACGGTAGGGATGCACTGATGGCGGGGCTGGAAAATCTCTCTGGCGGCACTGGGAAACCCACAGCGAGCATTTGCCAGCGAAGATGCCTCCAGTGAAGCTGGGAAACCCATGGCATGGGTGCGCTGTTGGTGGGACAGGAAGGTCTCTCCAGTGGGGCTGGGAAACCCATGGCGGCGATGTGCTGGAGGATGGGACTGGATGATCCCTCTGGCGGGACAGGGAAACCCTTGGTGGGAGCCTGCCAGCAGCAGGACTGGGACATCCTGCCAGCATGAATGGCCAGGAAGTTCCAGTCACTGACTAGACTGGAAAATACTTCATTGGCTGGAAAGTACTATGAAATTCTAAAAGAAGTTGTGAAGACTGATATGTAAATGAAAGTCTTTCTGTGTGGAGTCTGCGGATGCTCCAGTTTCCTCCCACAGGCTAAGGATGTGCTGGTTGGGTTAATTGGCTGTGCTAAATTAACTTTACTGTCAGGGGATTAGCAGGGTAAATATGTGGGGTTGTGGGAATAGAGTCTGGGTGGAATTGTGGTCAGTGCAGACTTGATGGGTCAAATGGCCTCCTTCTGCATTGCAGGGGTTTTATGATTCTCTGAACTGGAATTGATGGTAAGATATATTTGTGTACTTTTCTGTCTTCGCTGCAGTAGACCAGCACCATCCCCCCGCCCCCTCCCACTATGGGAAGTTGAATAAAACATAAGAACATCAGAAATAGGAGCAGGAGTAGGCCATCTAGCCCCTCGAGCCTGCCCCGCCATTCAATAAGATCATGGCTGATCTGAAGTGGATCAGTTCCACTTTCCCGGTTTACCCCCATAACATAGAACATAGAACACTACAGCACAAACAGGCCCTTCGGCCCACAAGTTGTGCTGATCATATCCATACCTACCAGGTCATAGACCTATCTCCAACTCCCAATCCCATTAAATCCCATGTACTGATCCAGAAGTCTCTTAAAAGACCCCAGCGAGGTTGCCTCTACCACCACTGATGGCAACCGATTCCATTCACTCACCACCCTCTGAGTGAAAAACTTACCTCTAACATCTGTACTTGCCCCCCAGCACCTTAAACCTGTGTCCTCTCGTAGCGACCATTTCTTTAGTTTCCTTGTCTATCTGAAACCTATCTACCTGTAACTTAAATATATTCAGCGAGGTCGCCTCTACCACTTTAACGGGCAGAGATTCCAAAGATTCACCACCCTTAGAGTGAAGAAGTTCCTCCTCAACTCTGATCTAAACTGTTCCCCCCACCACCTTATTTTGAGGCTGTGCCCTCTAATACTGCTTTCCTTTCTAAGCGGGAAGAATATCTCTACCTCTACCCTACCCATCCCTTTCATTATAAAGTTTTCCTTCATCCAAAAAGATGGAAATATTATAAAGAATTCAATCAAATCTACAGCATAGAATTAGGCATTTTGCTGTACTGGTCCACATCTGTATTTGTGCTCCACACGCACTTCCCCCAACCTTTCTTCATTTAACCTTATCAGGATCCTATCCTTCTCCCTTTCTCCATCATGTGCTTATCCAGCTTCCCCTGAAATGTATCTATAATATTTACCTCAACTACTCCTTCTGGAATTTAATGTGGAAAAGTGTGAGGTAATTCACTTTGGCAGGAATAACAAATGTGTAGAGTATAGGGCTAATGGTAGGACTCTTAATAGTGTTGAAGAACAGAGGGATCTTGGTGTATATGTGCATAGATCCCTGAAAGTTGGCAATCAAGTCGATAAGGTTGTTAAGAAGGCATATGGAGTCTTAGCTTTTATTGGTAGGGGGATTGAATTTCGGAGCCGCAACGTCATGTTGCAACTGTACAAAACTCTAGTGCGGCCGCACTTGGAGTATTGTGTACAGTTCTGGTCCCCACATTATAAGAAAGATGTGGAGGCATTGGAGAGGGTACAGAGGAGGTTTACCAGGATGTTGCCTGGTATGGAGGGCAGGTCTTATGAAGAGAGGCTGAGGGATTTGAGGTTGTTTTCGTTAGAAAGAAGGCGGCTAAGAGGAGACCTTATTGAAACATATAAGATGATTAGAGGTTTAGATAGGGTGGACAGTGATAGCCTTTTTCCTAGGATGGAGAAAGCTAGCACGAGGAGACATAGCTTTAAATTAAGGGGTGGTAGTTATAGGACGGATGTCAGAGGTAGGTTCTTTACCCAGAGGGTGGTAAGGGTATGGAATGCCCTGCCTGCTGCAGTTGTAGATGCGCCAAGTTTGGTGGCGTTTAAGAGGTTAGTAGATAAGTTTATGGATGAAAAGAGAATGGTTTAGGTTAGAGGGTCGTTGCTTTTTCTTAATTGGTCGGCGCAACATCGAAGGCCGAAGGGCCTGTTCTGCGCTGTAATGTTCTATGTTCTATGTTCTATGTAACAAGTCCCACGCGGACTCACCAGGCAAAGAAGTTCCTCTTGCATTCCCTGTCGCATTTTACTTGATGACAATCTCACATTTGACACCACAAAGATGGGGTGGCACAGTGGCACAGTGATTAGCCTCACAGCACCAGGGACTTGGGTTCGATTCCTGGCTTGGGTCACTCTCTGTGTGGAGTTTGCACGTTCTCCCTGTGTCTGCGTGTGTTTCCTTTGGGGGCTCCGGTTCCCTCCCACAATCCAAAGATGTGTCAATTGGCCATACTAAATTTTCCCTTAGTGTCAGGGGCTAGCTGGGGTAAATGTATGGGGTTAAGGAGTTAGGGCCTGGGTGAGATTGTGATCAGTACAGACTCAATGGGGCCGAATGACCTCCTTCTGCACTGTAGGCATTTTATGACTTTGTCTGAGGGAGCAGGGTTCATGAAGCATACGGCATCACCAGTGTGTTGGGGGAAAGTTTTTTTTCTCATTAAGGTCTATTGTTGGGGTGAGAGAAAAAGACCAGAATTGACTGACTGCGGAGTGGGAGCTATAAAAAAAATGCTGTACAAGTTGTACATTTATGTCACTGGAGTCCAAGAGAAAGATAATAATTGAGTTGTACCTTCATATTCTGACAGTAATGGGTTTTGTGATTTATGGCCTACACAAGTGAACTGTAATATGTGCGTATTATTAGCTAACATGGTAACAGGGCCAATCATACGCTGGTTTTAACAAACTGTACTCAGCACAGGAGTGAATTAAATTATCAGGATTGAAGTGTAGTTAAGAGGTATTTGAAAGCTCTGAACTTAAAAGGGTTTAAACCTCCATTAATCCAAGTCAATGTGCAGAACATAACTCAATCCAACTCTTAAAAATTAGGTCCAAAGCACAGGGATTCCAGTTACCTTTCTACAGCTGTGCTCTGCTTTTCACATTATGGACTAGTTGAGAACAGAAGGTGGCCATTTGGCCCATCACAGGTTTCCTGGCTGGAGGACAATCCAATAAGTCCCAATCAGTGGTTCTTTCCCCCCGATATCTGTAACTTTTTTTCTTCTTTAAGTATTTATTCAGTGAGGTTGATGTAGCTTTGCCAGCGGACTGTTTGTCCTCCCACATATTGCATTAGTGGTACTCTGGAAAGGTATTCCCAGAATCAAGCACCTCATTCTAATCTTCATCTTTATCTTCCCGGTTAGTGCCGTGGGTCATACGTTTGTGTCGATCTTAGAATCATAGAACCCTACAGTGCAGAATGAGGCCACTCGGCCCATCAAGTCTGCACTGACCACAATCCCACACTGGTCCCATGTATTTACCGTAGGTAGTCCCTCTGACTGTACCACCGTGCTGTCCTTGGTTTACTTTCTGCTGATCCTTCGTGCTAAGCTTTCTGCGCAGTTTTTTTTTATCAGTGGTAGCTAACCATCGACTCTCACTTTCACGGGCAGAGTGAGATGACAGCCCCACAGGACAGCGGTCTAAGCTGGCAGAGTCCTCAACAGTCATCACCATTGAATTAAGCTCAGGGAAGGTGCTTAAGTCCCTGGGAACGACCTCTAAGTTATGCAGCAGGTTAGAGGTCTTATTACTGTAATCTGCTCCGGCTTGGCTGCACCGTCGTACAGTGGTTAGCGCCGCTGCCTCACAGCGCAAGGGACCAGGGTTCAATTCGGGTCTTGGGTCACTATCTGTCTGCTCATTTTTCCCCTGTCTGCACAGGTTTCCTTCTGTGTTCTAATTTCCTCCCACAGTCTAAAGATGTGCGGGTTAGGTTGATTGGCTGTGCTAAATTGCCCCTTAGTGTCAAGGGGACTAGCAGAATAAACATGTGCAGTTATGGCGATAGGGCCTGGGTGGGATTGTTATCAGTGTAGATTTGATGGGCCAAATGGTCTCCTTCTGCACTGTATGGATTTTATGATTCTAAGATTATATAATCTTCTTCCATTTCTGGCCTCCCACGCATTGGCAAGTTTCATTTCTTCACCAATGCCTTCAGCTGTCTGGGTTTAAAGTTCTGGAAGCTCCTCCCAAACCTTCACCAATTCCCTTAAGGATCTATTAATTCACCTCTTCAAACCCATTTCTTCGTCTAAGCTTTTGGTCATCTGTCCTAGATTTCATTGTCAAAAACCTGCCTGTCATGCTGCTTGAGATCTTTTTCTGCAGTAAAGTTGCTACGTAAATGCAAGTTTGTTATTGTAAAAGTAAAGTTTAGTTATTTTTCACAAGTTAGGCTTAATGAAGTTACAGTGAAAATCCCCTAGTCGCCACACTCTGGTTCCTGTTTGGGTCAATGCACCTAACTAGCACGTCTTTCAGACTGTGGGAGGAAACCAGAGCACCTGAAGGAAACCCACACAGACACAGGGAGAATGTGCAGATTCCACACAGGCAGTGACCAAAGCCAGGAATCGAACCTGGATCCCTGGAACTGTGAGGTAGCAGTGCTAACTACTGTGTCACCGTGTTGATGTTATTGTAATGTCTAAGGGGAAGGAATGTTCAACCAGGAAGTCTGAATCGAAAGGAAGAATGTTGAGTATTTGCTTGAAACTTGAGCACAAACATCAAGCGTTGGCTGGAATGCCTTGCATAAGATTCACAACCAGTTTGAGGCCGTGTTTCTGTAACACATCTATTAAGTTTAGTTCATTTATTAGTGTTACAAGTAGGTTTACATTAACACTGCAATGAAATTGGCATCCATTGACTCTGTCTACACTTCCTGCTGCTTCAGCAAAGCGGCCAACGTAATTAAGGACCTCACACACCCCGGACATTCTCTCTTTTACCTTCTTCCGTCTGGACACAGATATAAAAATCTGAGGTCGTGTGCCAACTGACACAAGAACAGCTTCTTCCCTGCCGCTGTTAGAGCTTTGACTGGACCTATTTCTCATTAAGTTGATCTTTCTCAATATCCTAGCTATGACAGTAACACAACATTCTGCTCTCTATCATTTCTTTCTCTAAGAGCAGTGTGCTTTGTCTATATAGCGCGCAAGAAACAATACTTTTCACTGTATGTTACACACAGGACAATAATAAATCAAATCAAATCCAAGTTACTGTGAAAATCCCCTAGCTGTTACACTCTGGCACCTGTTTAGGTACACTGAGGGAGAATTTAACACATCCAATGCACCTAATTAGCATGCCTTTTGAATTGTGGGAAGAAATGGGAGCACCCAAAGGAAACCCATGCAGACACAGGGAGAACATGCAGACTTGGCATAGACAGTGACCCAAGCTGGGAATCACCCCGGGTTCCTGTGTTGTGAGGCAGCAGTGCTAACCACTGTACCACTGTTCCAGCCTCTTCATCATTGAATTTAGTAAGTAGTCTCACAACACCAAATTAAAGAGACTACTTTTTACTGTGCCTACAGTCCAACACCAACAACTCCATGTCATCACCATTGAATTCAGCTGCTGGCTCTAAAGTTTTGAAAGTGTTTCCATAAACATCTCCAATTCCCTCTCTTGGAAAACAATTTTAGTCCTTAAATCCTAATTTTTAAATTTACCTTGGCTGGAATAAGAATCAAACCTGCACTATGGGTGTTAATGCAAAACAAATACTACCCATTTAGCCAACAGAGCTAACGAGCCCCCTATAGAAATTCTTAATTTAGACAGAACATAAATGAAAATGAACCACAATTGCAGGAAACCAGAAATAATAGTACAAATTGCAGAAAATATCCATTACGTCAAACTGCATGCCAGTCTTCATCTGCCAAGCAGAAAGCAAATCAACATTGCGAAGGTAGAACTGCAGTAAGGCAGATAAGAAAATGTCCTGGTCAACAGTTATCCCTCAATTAACGTCACTGAAAAAGATCGGCCCAGAGTGTGCCCGAAAATAAGTCAGTTTGAAGTCACACTGTGTAAAAAGCCCAACAATTTGGTGTAAAGGGAAAGGAAAAGCCATGAATTGTGAGTCATTGCAGATTGCTGATCACTTTGGTAAATTGCCCTCAAACCCTTCGATAAAGGCAAAGTGCTGCAGATGCTGGAATCTGAAACAAAGACAGAAAATGCTGGAAAATCTCAGCGAGTCTGACAGTATGTGTGGAAAGTGAGTAGAGCCAATGTTTCAAGTATGGTGCCCTCAAATATCCCATCTGTTCCACAGCTTTGTTGCATGGCTCGAAAACAATATTTTCTGCTATGCAAGATCCCCAAGCTGACCGTGAAGGAAGAAAACTCTGATAATCATGAAATGCCTCTCTTGCAAATTCTGCTGCACTGCATGGGCATTATCACATTTGTTTGCAGGAGCTTGCTGTGCATAAATTGGCTGCCATGTTTCTGGCATTTGAACACAAGGTCAGGATGTTCTGGCCATTTCTGCAGGTAAAGTCTTACGGTAGCACCAATATACCCATACCTGTCCTTCCCACCATCCCCCCACCCTCCCCCACCCACCATGGTTCTCCAGAGGTGGATGATGGGAACAATGGGAAAGCCCATTGACAATGGTGGGAGATCCTGCTGCCAACCAATGGCAAGCCATCTCCACCACCGCGACACTGACCAATGGCAGTCCACTTCTGCCATCGCGATACATGCCATGGGCTAGAGGGAAATCAAGCCTCTCTGGTGCAATCATTGATACTCTGTCCCCGTGGAGCTGCAAGGTTATACAGGCCCATCCATTTTCCTTATGAAATCCTTTTGATTGTCTCTCCTTCCTCAAAATACACAGGCGGCGAGTTCTCAGCTAAAGAAGCAACACTATAAGAGCGAATGTGAATGTTCCAGGCTATATGTTATCTCATGACAATGTCGGGGGCAGGATTTTCCAGCCGCTTGCCCGAAAATCCTGCCCGAGGTCATGGACCTTTGTTTGGTCTGTGCCCCATTGCGATAATTCCAGTGGTGGGCACGACGGGAAAATTCTGCCCTAAATCCTTTGGCTTGAATTTGAGCATAATACAGACTAGTGGAATAGAATCCTAGAAAACCTACAGTGCAGGAGGTGGCTATTCAGTGCATTGAGTCTGCACTGACAACAATCCCCTATTCCCATAACCCAATGTATTTACCCCGCCAATCCCTCTAACCTATACATCACAGGACACTAAGGTGCAACTTAGCATGGCAAATCTGCCTAATTTGCTCAACTTTGGACTGTAGTAGCAAACCAGAGCACCCACAGGAAACCTACGCAGACACAGGGAGAACATGCAGACTCCACACGTACAGTGACCCAACACGGGAATAGAACTCAAGTCCCTCGAACTGTGAGACAGCAGTGTTAACCACAGTGCCACTATGCCACTCCTAAGTTAGTCCCCTCTGTGGCCCATTGGGAGTATTCAGAAAGATAGTAGTTCAAATCTCACCCCAAGAGGCAATGACCACACTTGTTTTCATGCAGTACAGATGAAGTGCTGCATTGCCAAAGATGCCAGCTTTTAAAAAAGATAGACTGAGGCCATATAAACCCCCTTCTGAGGGTGTGAAATATCCCATGGCACTATTTTGAAGAAGCACTGGCCAACATTTATCTTCTACCAACACCACTAAAACAGACTATCTGTTCATTATTACGTGACTGTTTAGGGAACCTTGTGTGGACAAATTGGTTGCTGCATTTTCTACATTAGGATGGCATATTCCTTTCAAAGAAACTTTATGGGTTGTCAAGTGCTTTGAGAGACCCTGAGGTTATGAGAATCCCCAGTCCCATTCCTTAGGCCCTTCACTGAGTATTCGTGGCAACCTGCCAATGTTGGTTGGATAACATCTGGCAATGTTCATCTATGTCCAGCCACTGACTTAATTCTTTCAATTTTTTTTATTAATTTATGGGATGCAGACGTCGCTGGCCAGCATTTATTGCCTATCCTTAGTTGTTCTTCAGAAAGTGGTGGTGAACTGCTTTCTTGAGCCACTGAAACCCTCGAAAAATAGGTGCACCCACAGTGCTGTTAGGGAGTGGGTTCCAATATTTCGACCCAGCAGCAATGAGGGAATGGCCAATATATTTCCAAGTCAGTGTGGTGAGTGATTGGGAAAGGAACATCCAGGTAGTGTTGTTCCCAGATATCTGTTGCTTTTGCCTTCCATACAGCTGTGGTCATGGGTTTGAAAGGTGATGCCTAAGGAGCCTTGGTGAGTTTCTGCAGTGCACCTTGTAGATATTACACGCAGCTGCCACTGTCTCTCAGGGTAAAGGGATTGAATGTTTGTCAAAAGGGTAGCAATAAAAGGGGCTACTTTGTCCTGAATGATGTTGAGCTTCCTGAGTGTTGCACTCATCCAGGCAAGTGGGGAGTATTCCGTCACATTCCTGACTTGTGCCTTGTAGATGACAACAGGCTTTGGGGAGTCGGGAGGTGAGGAGTCCTATCCTTTGACCTTCTCGTGTAGCCACAGAATTAATGCGGCTAGTCCAATTCTGTTTCTGATCAATGGTAACCATTGGATAGCGGGGAATTCAGCAATAGTAATGACATTAGTCACGGTGGCACTGTGGTTACAACTGCTGTTTCACTCCTCCAGGGATCCGGGTTCAATTCAGACCTCAAGTAACTGTTGTAGGATAGGGACAGGGTGAGACTGTTGAGGGTGCAATCTCAATGGGCTGAATGGCCTCTTTCTGCATTGTAGGGATTCTAAGATTAATTAATACCCTAATCTCCAATTTTGCTCCTGGTCTTGTCTTCAAACCCAGCTCTCTACCACAGGAAAGATTCTGCCTTGAGAGTGCCAGAGGTCAAATAATTTGAAGATTGTGCTCTCTGATTCTGGGCATATAAGTGAGAGGAAATAGCTTTGCTTTATCTCCTCTGTTAAATCCTCTTATTACACGCCTTAATTAGCTCTGACTTCATGATAAAAGCCTAATTATGATTTTAATTTGCTTTAAGTTCAGTGGTAAACGTGTTATGAAGCAAAATCTCTTGATCTGGGATCCCCTTTCAATCTGACAAAGACGCTACAGCCAATATATAACATGTATTTAATTGGCGGAGATTCTGTTGTAAATCAAGAGTTCATGACTTGAAATGTCGTTCTATTAACATTGATTGCACCCTGTACTTTTAAAAAGACACACCAACATCTGCTGCTCTCATTTCCAACTTGGCATAGTTCGACAGCGTTACTGACTGCAATCTGCTTCAGGCACCTTAGGCTGTAAGAATATCTGTGCTACCTCCAAATCGCATTTTTACTGAATACCTTGAATTCACCAGAACTCGCAATAAGTCCTAATAAAACATGTTGGAAAGATCACTGTGAATTCCGCACCAGTAATCCCATTGAAGCTCTCTGAGGAGACTGTAATGCCTAACAACAAAAGACAGCCTGTTAAAAATTCACTGAGAGTCATTGAGTCGTTGAGATTTACATCATGGAAACAGGCCCTTCGGCTGAATTTGTCCATGCTGCCCTTTTTTTTAACCACTAAGCTAGTCCTAATTGCCCACGTTTAGCCGGAACCTCCATACCCATTTTATCCACGTAACTGTCTAAATGTTTTTCAAAAGACAAAATTGTACCCACCTCTACTACCACCTCTGGCAGCTTGTTCCAGACACTCACCACCCTCTGTGTGAAAAAAGCAGTCAATAGCACAAAAAAAATTTTACCTGATGGAGTACTGGGCAACTACATCATCTACTAAGGTATTCAGCGGCAAGTAGATTGATGAACATGCATGTATATTGCGTCTTTCATTGTCTGTGTACAGTTTGCATGTTCTCCCCATGTCTGCATGGGTTTCTCTGGGTGCTCTGGTTTGCTCCCACAATCCAAAGAAGTGTGGGTTAATTGCTTTGGCCATGCTAAATTGCCCCTTAGTGTCTCAGGATGTGTGGATTAGAGGGATTAGCAGGGTAAATATGTGGGAGGGGTTAGTGTTAGGGGGAGGATCTAGGGTAAATGCATGGAGTTGCAGGGATAGCGCCTGGGTGGGATTGTGTTTGCTGCAGACACAGTGGGCCAAATGGCCTCTTTCTGGACAGTAGGATTCTATGATTTGCAATTTCAAGATTTTCCAAAGTTTATAGCGAATACAATATCTTTGATGGGTGGTCACTGTTGCGATGGGGTCGGAGCGTGGTGACTTCTTGCAAGCTATTCCTAGAATAATCTCTAATTCTATATTTTACATTCATTTTATGCTTTTCAAACTATTCTAACTCCTATAAACTCTCTAAATGGACCTACCTTACATTAAGTTTAAAGTAAAAACAGGAACAGAAAATTTCCCAGCATTTTCTGTTTTTGCTATTTTATTAAGTTGATCTTTCTCTACACTCTGGCTATGGCTGTAATACTACATTCTGCACCCTCTCCTTTCATTCTCCCCTCTGTACCCTATGAACAGTATGCTTTTTTTGCATGTACACAAGAAACAATACTTTTCACTGTTAATACATGTGACAGTAATAAATCTAACCAAGTCAAACCAAGGAACATGGCAGCCAATTTGCATGCAGCAAAGCCCCACATATAGAGTGGAGGGATAACCAGGTCCTTCACTGTGCCAGCATTGGTAAGTTGATACAGGCCAACAACAATCCAGGTTCAATCTCCAGCTCCTTGCAGAATGTAACCAGGAAAATAGGGAAAGGCAGATGGGAAAATATTTCTCAAAGGCCACTGCCCCTGTTAACAGCGAATAGAGTGAGCATGTGTGAGTATGGCGTGAGATTGAAGTTAATTGATGTGATGCCTGTTTGATGAACCTAGATCAAGATTCACTGCTGAAATTCATGTAAATAATGAATATTCAGATGAGGCAGCAGAAGGCAAGGCCTGTGAATGCTTGAGCCTGTCTCACACACACTTTGGGGTGGCACTGTGGTTAGCTCTGCTGCCTCACAGTGCCAGGGATCTGGGTTCAATTCCAGCCTTGGGTCACAGTCAGTGCAGAGGTTGCACACTCTCCCTGTGTCTGCATGGGTTTCTGGTAGGTGAGCTGTCGGTGAGATGGATTGGCCAGACTAGATTGGGCCTTAGTGTCCCAGGATATGTGGCTTAGGGGGATTAGCGAGGTAATTATGTGGGGTTATGGGCATAGGGCCTGGGTAGAAAACTCTGTTGGAGAGTCAGTGCAGACCCAATGGGCCGAATGGTCTATTTCTGCACTGCTGGGATTCTCTGATTCATTATCTGACTTTGATCAGAGCCTCTCTTCTCTGTCCCATTTCTTCTCTCTCTGCACAACCTGCATTCTCCATTTGGCCAAGAGCTGGAGGGAATATGGTTGCTAATCATGGGCCATGGTTCGGTTTTCATCAATCCTGTACAAGGTGGCATTCCAGGCAGGTAATCACTGCTTCCCAAATTGTTCCCAAGAAAGTATTCTAGGAACTCGGGAATGGACAAAAGGAAGAGGATGTTAAGGTATGGATGACTTTGGACATTAATTATGTCACCCGACTCTGACTATTGGCACTATTACCTCTGACCAAGGCAATTAGAGGAACTTCTATCGAAATCATTGCTTCAGTTTCCGCTAAAGGATTGTGTCCAACCTGGACACCCACTTCAGAAAGGTCATGGAGATGGTGCAGAGAAGGTTAATATGAATCGTACCAAGCAACAGGGAATAAAAACAGGAAGTGGGCGAAAAACACAGCAGGTCTGGCAGCATGTGCAGAGAGAGAAACAGGGTTAACATTTAGAGTCCAATGCAAAATTATAAACACCGATTCTCCCAACAGTGAGAATTGCCGAGAAAATCGATCCAGGTTATAGCTGTTTTTTCAATGCAGGTTCAGACCCGAATCTCCGCACTCTGTGCAATGTATTTGTCACAATCGTAAAACCAATATAGGCTCAGGGAGCAGGGCCTATTCACGCCAAAGAGCCTGAATTCAGAGGGATGTGTGGGAACATCACTGGGAGATCAGGAAAAGACCTCCCAGCATCCACATCAGTGCCATCCAGCCCCCACAGACATTGCTGGCCTCATTGCTGGTCTGTACAACTCCCTCACAGATATCGCTGCCCCCTTTCCCCTCACACACAGACATGGCTCCCCAGATAATGTGGGTACCCCATTCCACCATCCCTTGAACATGCTGACCTCACTGCTACCCTGCAGAGAGTTTGTGTTATGCTGACATGCCACAACCCAGCTCGTTCACAGAATGCTGCAGCGAGGGGGCTCCAGAGTTTAACCCAGAGTCAGGGGGCCAGGGCCAAGGAATCACACATTACAGGGCAGAGCCAGGTGACGTTGGAGGTTCTGGAGCTCAGTCCAGCTACCCTGGCGTTCTATGGAGTGCCCTGGAGTCTCTGGGCAGCCCAAGGGAAGAGGAAGGGCTTGAACCCATGCTGGAGCCTTCCACCCATCCAGGAGACCTCGAGACCTTCCGATTCTCCCCTTGCACACAGAGGCACCTCAGGGCCAGCGAGATGAGCAGAGTGGCACCAAAACAGTACCATCTGCAAATCAGCTGGAGCCCTCGAGAATCCGGACACCCAACGGGCATCCACCAAGGGCATAACAGGCAACGGGGCATGCTGCATCACAGCTGGATACCTCCACCTCATCCTGCGGTAACATCCAAAAAGAAGCAGTAGACTCTGCAAAGTAAGAAAGTTACAGTTCCCTAAGAGGACGTGGTGAAGGTCACCCGTAATCAGGGTTTATTAATCGATAACATTAAGAACACAAATTAATTGTACCTCACAGACTAATGTGTCTATAAATTTTACATGCCACCTCTCCCCACCAACCACAAGACTGAATGGTCCCCATTCCCAAGCATAGGTGCTGTCTGTTGAGCCTTGCAGACTCAGCCACAGAATGCCTGCCCTACCTTCCCCAGCACCCACCAGACTGTTGGCGCAAGTGATAAAACAAATAAAGAGAAATTGGTTCCAGTTGTCGGAGAGTCAGAAACTGGAGGAGACAAAGTGAAAACAGTTAGCAAAGAGTTAAGGCGAGGAGGACACTTTATTTACACATAGTCACTATTTTTTATACTTTTCACTATGATTTATCTATCCTTGCCTTAAACATTCAATCAAGTATCCTCACCTACTTCAATGGGCAGTGAATTCTGCAGATTCACAACACTTTTGCATGAAGAAGTTCCTCCTCAACTCAGTCCTAAATCTGCGCCCCCTTATTTTGAGCCAGGCTCCCTAGTTCTAGTTTCATCTGCCAGTGGAAACAACTTCCCAGCTTCTATCTCATGGAAACCTAGAAATTTCAGACAGGACTAGACAGGGTAGATGCAGAATGGATGTTCTTGATGGTGGGTAAGTTCAGAACTAGGGTCGTAGTCCAAAGATAAGAGGTCAATCTTTCAGGGCTGAGATGAGAAGAAATGTCTCATCCCAGAGAGTGACGATTGTAGAATTCATTACCACGGAAAGCAATTGAGGCCAGAAAATTGTATGTTTTCAAGAAGGAATTTAATACAGCTCTTGGGGCGATAGGGATCAAAGGATGTGAGGGATAGGAGGGAGGAGGATGGGAAAGGGGAAGGGAGGCAGGATAGTTTTGAATTGGCTGATCAACCATAATCATACTACATGATGAAGCAGACTCAAAGGGCAGAATGACCTACTCCTGTGTTTCTATGAATGTTACTCACTATAAATAAATGCTGACCTCGTCAGCGAGGCCCATATTCCTTGAATGAACAAGAATAAAGCATGATGGGTCAAATGGCCTCATTCTGTGTTGTATAATTCTATGCTTCTATGAGTGATGATTGTCCTGCGTTTGTTCACACGCTGCTGCAGCTTAGACTTAAAACTAATAGGATCGGTGATCAGACAGGGGGATGATTTATTGCTCCAAGATTGGATTTAAAACTCCCAGTTGTTAAGAAAATGCAGGACTCGTGAGGATTAAGCGACTCGGATCTTTTGAGTATCTACTTCCTGCACCTGGGATTCTCAATTTTAACATCGCTGAGATATTTGTCCAGAGACCATTCACATCGTGACTTGAGTTTTTAGAATTTTAAATTATCCTGCTCTGCACACCCACAGAGCTTAACCTCCCCAAAACTACCATTTCAGCAAATACATCTTTCCTTATAGCCTTTAATTCACTTATTAATCACAATTTAAATCCGTTACAGCAAATGGATGTACACATATCTCAAAAAACACTTACATCGCATAAAACGGCACAGGCGTTACAGCACTGAAGCAAGCCAATCTGCCTAAATGCTCCATCTCAATGTTTGTTACTCTACCTGAGCCTTCTCTCAGCCCTCTTTGTCTTATGCTTTCAGGATGGGGAGGCAGTGGACTAGAGATATTATCGCTATGAATCCAAACTCAGCTAATGTTCTGGGGACCTGGGTTCAAATCCTGCTACAGCAGATGATGAAATTTGAATTTAAAAATATCTAGAATTAAGAATCTGCTGATGGCCATCAAAGCATTGTCAATTGATGGAAAAATCCATCTAATTCACTTATGTTCATTAGGGAAGGAAATTTCCCACACTTACCTGGTCTACATGTGACTCCAAAGCCACAGCAATGTGGTATGACACTAATTGCCCTCAGGCAAAGAGGGATGGGTAGTAAACGCTGGTCAACCAGCGATGCCAATGTCCAATGTATTAAAAAAAGACCTCCTATTCCTGTCTCCGTCATATGCTCCCTTCTTCCGTCTAAATCCATCTGCAAGTAATTACAAGCTGGTGAATCTTACATCATTATTGCAGAGGATTCTTTAAGACAAAATTTATTCCCACTTAGAAATAAGTGGATGTATTAGTGAGAGGTAACATGGTTTTGGGAAGGAGAGGTCATGTCTCAGAAACTTGATTGCGGTTTTTGAGGAAGTAACGAAAATGGTTGATGAGGGTTGAGCAGTGGATGTAGTCTACATGGATTCCCTAAGGCCTTTGACGAGGTCCCTCATGGCAGACTGGTGCAAAAGGCAAAGTTGCGTGGGGTCAGGGGTGAGCTGGCAAGGTGGATACAAAACTGGCTCAGTCAAAGAAGACAGAGGGTAGCAGTGGAAGGGTGCGTTCCTGAATGGAGGGCTGTGACAAGTGGTGTTCCTCAAAGTTCTGGGACCTTTGCTGTTTGCAATATATATGTAAATGATTTGGAGGAAAATGTAACTGGATTGATTAGTAAGATTGTAGACAATACAAAAGTTGTTGGATTTGTGGATAGTGATGAAGACCATTAGAGAATACAGCAGGATATGGATCAGTTGGAGACTTGGGCAAAGAGATGGCAGATGGAGTTTAATCTGGACAAATGTGAGGTAATGCATTTTGGAAGGCCTAATACAAATATGAAATATACAGTAAATGGCAGAATTCTTAGGAATATTGATAGGCAAAGTGATCTGGGTATACAGGTACACAGGTCGGTGAAAGTGGCAATGCAGGTGGAGAAGGTGGTCAAGAAGGCATACGGCATGCTTGCTTCGCCGGCTGGGGTATTCAGTTTAAAAATTGGAAAGTCATGTTGCAGCTTTATGGAGCCTTAGTTAGGCTACACTTGGAATATAGTCTTCAATTCTGGTCAGAAGGATGTGGAGTTTTTGGAGAAGGTGCAGAAAAGATTTACCAGGATGTTGTCTGGTATGGAGGGCATTAGCCATGAGGAGAGGTTGGAGAAACTTGGTTTGTTCTCACTGGAGTGATGGAGGCTGAGGGAGACCTGATAGAAGTCCACAAGATTATGACAGGCATGGACAGAGTGGATAGTCAGAAGCCTTTTCCCAGGGTTGAAGAGTCAATTACTAAGGAGCACAGGTTTAAGGTGTGAGGGGCAAGGTTTAAAAGAGATGTACATGGCAGATTTTTTACACAGAGAATGATGGGTCCCTGTTACTCATTGCCAGGGGAGGTAATGGAAGCAGATATGGTAGTGACTTTTAAGGGGCATCTTGATAAGTACATGAATGAGATGGGAAATGTATGGTCCCCAGAAGAATAGAGGGTTTTGGTTCAGTTGGGCATTACGGTCAGTGCAGGCTTGGAGAGCCAAAGGGCCTGTTCCCGTGCTGTAACTTTCTTTGATCTCTGCTCTTTGCACTAATTTCAATTATTCCAAAGTTAAAAAGTTCTACATTGCAGTCACTCCCAGGATGAGAAAATTTCTGTCAGATTTATTGGATTCTTCCTGATAACTATTTTATACTTACAGGCTCTAAGTTGGGTTCTCGCACAAGAGGGACTATTGTGCTGTGATAGCTATTAAACTCATGATTTTAAAGACCTTTATTAACTCTTCACTGAAGAGAAATTCAGTGGGTTATTGTGTAAGTTTTTGCTCTTGTTCAGTCAATAATTAAAACTTTCCCATAAGTTATAAATTCACACCGAGCCTATCTATCTCATTTTGTGCCCTCATAATCTACAAAGATATAAGGTCAATAACTATTTCATTCCTAAATTTATGAGGCAGTAACTGAATTAATAGTTTCACACAGTGGAACTGACAGAAATCTCTGAAACTTGAAATTGGAACAGGAAATTTAATTGATGATGTCTCTTTTAGATATCTCCCTTCCATTCCCACACTTTAACATGAGTAACACGCCATCACTCCAGTTCTTTGATGGGCATTGAATCCCCAATTCGCCAAGGTTTTCTACCGTGACAGAGTAGGTGCCACTCTTATTTCTGAATGAGAACATTGTGGCTCCGATCCCTACTTCAGAGATTTGAACTCAAAATGCAGGCTGGCATCAACAGTGTCCAACTGTTTGATTGCCCTGTATCTGATAGAAACTTCAAAACACAGAAACTAGAAAAGCAGGAGGAGGTCATTCAGCCCTTCAAACCTGCTCTGCCATTCATTATGATCATGGTTGATTATCAAATATCCTGTTCTCCCCATTTCTCCCCACATCCCTTGATCCCTTTAACCCCAAGAGCTATAATTAATTGCTTCTTGAAATCACACAATTTTTTTTGGCCTCAATTATTTTCTATGGTTGTGAATTCTGAACTTTCACCACTCTTTGGATGAGTTATAGAGGTTTACAGCATGGAAACAGGCCCTTTGGCCCAAATTGTCCATACTGCCCTTTTTTAAAAAACAATTAAGCTAAGCTGGTCCCAATTGCCCGCATTTGGCTTACATTCCTCTATACTCATCCTACCTATATAACTGCCTAAATGCTTTTTAAACAAACAAAATTGTATCTGCTTCTACTACTATCTCTGGCAGCTTGTTCCAGACACTCGCTTTCCTTCGTGTGAAAAAATTGCCTCTTTGGACCCTTTTGTATCTCTTCCCTCTCAGCTTAAACCTAAGCTCTCTAGTTTTGACTCGCCTACCTTTTGAGAAAAGATACTGACTATCTAGCAAACTATCTATCTGAGCTGTGCCCCATTGAAGAAATTTCTTCTCAACTCAGTTCTAAAAGATTTAGCCCTTATCCTCAAAATATGATTATGTGACTCTGGTAACTTATCCACGCTCACTAATTGGTTGAGCCTGGGTGTTGACTCAGAGAAAAGGAAGTGGATACACAGCTGCTCCTGAAGGAGTTGAAACATGCTAACAGTAGCCATGCATAAAACACTACAAATAAAATTCTTGAAACCAGTGTCATTTCTGTGGAGATCTGAATTATAAAATCTAAAACATAATCCGGGATGGGCCCGTTGGCATTGCTTCCCAATTTTATCCATTAAACAATACTTAAGAGCTGACTTTCGCCTGCCTTGCTGTGAGTTGCCAAGACTTTGCTCTGCCTTTCCTCACTTCACATGACTTCGATTGGAATCCCAGGTGATCAGGATTCGAAACAACGTATGCCCTCGTTTGACGTTGGCATCCCAATGCGCAATGTCTCTGTGCCACCAGAATGACTGGTGCTATTCGCTAATTAGACACGAGAGTGAAATATTCCTGGGCAAGAACAGAACTTAAGTGTGTTCCCGTGATCCTTCGTGAGTTTCGGGAAGCCACATGAGTTGATTGGCTAGAACCTCTTCGACAGGCTTTTAACATCAGATTTCAAGAAATGTTTTGTTTGCCTGACACACAAATCTTTAGTGCCGCCAACTTATTTTTGATTGTAATGCTCACAAAATTTGCCTGCTGCATCTTTATTATAATTAGAATGTGTCCTCATCTGTAATAGGGAACCTCCTACGTAATTTATCGTGAACAAACTAATGCAGTGAATTGGAAGATTGTCCTTTTCAATAACCCTGGCATTGGTACATCAATTCAGTCTTTTTTTAGTTGTGCCATATGGTGAACATATCAGCTGCTTTTGCTCGCATAGTCACCCCCGTTGCTTGCTATCATTAGTGTGAGCAGCACGAAGTGAGTGGCACAGATTACCAGCTGAGACCTGTGTGTTAACTCTTGCGCTGGCTCCACTTGTAACATCTGTGGTTATGAATATCCCTGTTCAGACATTGTCAATGTGGGCAGGGGCACGTTAAGACTCAGTGTCGCCAATTAACCCCATTTTTCCTCTCAGCTACAGGTCAGGGGGTGTGCAGTGGCACAGTGCTTAGCACTACTGTCTCACAGTGCCAGGGACCCGGGTTCGACTCCTGGCTTGGGCTAACTGCCTGTGTGAAATCTGCACCTTCTCCCCGTGTCTGTGTCGTTTTCCTCAGGGTGCTGTGGTTTCATTAAATCATAGAATCCTTACAGTGCAGAAAGAGAGCATTCGGTCCATCGAGCCTGCACTCACAACAATCCTACCCAAGCCCTATCCCTGTAACCTCTCATATTTATCCTGTTAATCCCTCTAACCAATGCATCCCAGGACACTAAGGGTCAATTCAGCATGACTAATGCACCTAACCTGCACATCTTTGGACTGTGGGAGGAAACCGTCGTCTCACAGTCTGAAAGATGTGCAGGTTAGGTGCATTGGCCATGTTAAATTCTCCCTCAGTACCCGAACAGGCACCAGAGTGTGGCAAACAGGGGAATTTTCACAGTAACTTCATTGCAGTGTTAATGTAAGCCTACTTGTGACACTAATCAATAAACTTAAAGCTCAATTGACTGCAGTCTTGAAACTTTCAGTTTATCCTCAGCATCCCAGACCTTTTGGAGAGAGAGAACTCCAGATTCCCACGTCCTTTGTGTCAAATTGTCCTGATTTAACTCTGAAGTTTTAAATACATACAATTAGCTTCATCTTCAGGGGATTGCAGCCAAGTGTAAGCAATCTCTACTCATCTTTTAACCCTTTTAAGCTTCTATAGCATCAGGTGAATCTGTACAGAGCCTTTTTTTAAGTCAATATATTTTTCTTTAGGTTCAGCTCACAAAACCCCTTCACATGTGAGCACTGATAAATAGCATTAGCCGGCTGTTTGACTCTGGGTAGCATCACAGTGAAGTCCAGTCTTGTCCTGGTCTATTTCTAGACATGCACCCATACACACTCACGCGCACGTTCCCTCATACGCGTACTCACACGTGCACTCACTCACTCGAGCACTCATGCACGCACTCACTCACACTCACTCACTCTCTTGTGCACTCGTTCATACACTGACTCACTCACGCACTCACTCATGCGCACACTCGTTCATACACTCACTCACGCACACATGCACTCACACGCGCGCACTCATTCACACACACACTCAGACGCACACTCGCATGTGCACTGACGCAATAGCAGCCCCTCAGGGTGAAAACTAAGTCTGTCTCAGGTCTGAAAAGCTCACAGGTTTTGCCTTGTCTTTGTCACAATGGCAATAAGATGTGAAAGCGTCAGCTTCACGGGACATGAGATTTTTACAAATAATGAAGCATTTTTGGAAACAAGAGGATGCAGCGAAGGGCTTCAACATGCCTCTACTTTCTCATAACGTGAAGGAAATTCGGGATGTCTGTTACGCTTCTCACCAAATGCATCATGGATCGCTATAGAAAGCGTCCTTTCTGCCTGTATCCCAGCTTGTATGTCTCCTGCTCTGTTCAAGACTGCAAGGAACTACAAAGACTTGTGAACATAGCCCAATGCATCACACAAACCAGCCTCCCATCCACTGACTCTGTCTATACTTCCCGCTGCCTCGGCAAAGCAGCCAACATAATTAAGGACCCCATGTAGCTCATATATTCTCTTTTCTACCTTCTTTCACCTACTTTGCATTAAGTTGGTCTTTCTCTACACCCTAGCTATGACTGTAGCACTACATTCTGCACTGTCTCCTTTCCTTCTCTATGTATGGTATGCTTTGTCGTGCAAGAAACAATACTTTTCACTTTACCCATTTGTTGTGAAGTTAAGTTTATAAAGATGTAAAGAATGTAAAAAAAAGATCATCACAAGTATGAAAGAAAGTGCAAGGGGGAGAACAATAGCTAGCAACTGCCAGCTCTCAAGTCTCAGGTGGGAGAAAACAGCTATTCACCCTGCTACTTGATGCATCTCTTAAGAGAACAAGCCATCAAATTCACAGAAGATGCCAAATCAAAAAGAATTCACAGAGAAATCAATCGAGTAACCCTTAAAGTTCCGAAAGGCTCAAAACCTGGTTGTATATTTTTTGAGAGAGACAAAATTCTATCTTTTTAGTGAATAAATGGACATTGTATTTATTTGAAAAACATTCCAGCAGAAACTTATTTTATTCAGGACGTTACTTATTTAGTTAAAGTTCCTGGTTAGTTAAAATAAATAAATTGTCAAGTGTTTATTTTAAAGTGAGTGTTGGGTATTTCTGTTAGTTACCCACTAAACTAAGGGTAGAACATAGAACATAGAACATAGAACAATACAGCACAGAACAGGCCCTTCGGCCTTCGATGTTGTGCCGACCAAAATAAAAAGCAATGCCCCTCCTAACTAAACCATTCCCTTCCATATACTTATCAACTAACCTCTTAAACGCCACCAAACTTGGCGCATCTACAACAGCTGCAGGCAGGGCATTCCACTCCCTAATCACTCTTTGAGTAAAGAACCTACCTCTGATATCCGTCCTATAACTCATACCCCTTAATTTAAAGCTGTGTCCCCTCGTGCTAGCTTTCTCCATCCTAGGAAAAAGGCTATCACTGTCCACCCTATCCAAACCTCTAATCATCTTATATGCTTCAATAAGATCCCCTCTTAGCCGCCTCCTTTCTAACGAAAACAACCTCAAATCCTTCAACCTCTCTTCATAGGACCTGCCCTCCATACCAGGCAACATCCTGGTAAACCTCCTCTGTACCCTCTCCAATGCCTCCACATCTTTCTTATAATGTGGCGACCAGAACTGCACACAATACTCCAAGTGCGGCCGCACTAGAGTTTTGTACAGTTGCAACATGATGCTGCGGCTCCTAAATTCAATCCCCCTACCAATAAAAGCTAAGACTCCATATGCCTTCTTAACAACTTTATCCACTTGACTGCCTACTTTCAGGGATCTATTGACACATACACCAAGATCCTTCTGTTCCTCAACACTATTAAGAGCCCTACCATTAGCCCTATACTCTACACATTTATTGTTCCTGCCAAAGTGCATTACCTCACACTTTTCCACATTAAACTCCATTTGCCACCTCTCGGCCCAGCTCTGCAACTTGTCCAAGTCACTCTGTAAACTAAAACACCCCTCTTCACTATCTAGTACTGAAGAGTAGTACTGAAGACCCACACACTTTTAACAGATTCCAAGGCAAGGGGTTCCTCTTTGAGGAATTTGGTGTTACTTCTCAAAAGAGGAATAAACCTCCACCTCATAACCCAAATGTATGTGACAAAAATAAATCAAATCATATTAGATATCAGTATTTTTTTATTGAGTGGTACTCTGGATCATTTCGGCACTGGATTTGCTTTAATTCTGAGCTAATTGTTGATTTTTGGATATTGGAATTTCTCCACCTCTGGCCTCTGATACATCCCTGGTTTTAATCGTTCCACCACCAAGAATCATGCCTTAGCCCTAAAATGGTTGTGGAATGCTTTCCTTAACTGTCGCTGCCTCGTCCTCCTCTTTATGATGTTTCACGAAGTCTGCCTCTTCAATCGAGCTTTCGGTCATCTCTCCTCATTTCTCCTCCTGTCATCCGGTGTCAAATTCTGTTTGCAAGTCACTCCCCCCGGAACAGCTTTTGGACATTGTATTCCTTTAAAGTTGATGTAACAACCTAAGGTCAAAAATTTACGCTCCGCTCAACTAGTGTGGTGTGGAGAATCAGGGTAAGTGATTTGGGGGCGGGGGGGGGGGGGAGGTGCGGTGTGGGAGGAAAGGGAGTGACAGTTAAAATTGCATGGGTGAGATTACCTCCATGATTCCACCCACCCCGACCAAAACACAATTAAATGGTAGGGTGGACAGGTCCTCAAATGGGAAGATAGCCCAAGTGAATAAGGGTGGGGAAGAAAAAAGACTGTCATCCTCGAATGGGGTGCGGTGGAGCACAGAGGGAAGAGAGGGGGTGTGGAGGAATGTCTCCATTGGGAGTGACCCCCCTCATGGACCGGAGACCTCCAGCCCTCCTCCCACTATCTGGCCAACTTCCCCATCTCCAACAGTGAGATCACACTACTCCCCCCATCCCTTACAATTCCCCAGGGAATCATTTCCCTTCCCTGGGACTACTGCAGTTCTTTGCCTCAGGGGCAAAACGGTGAGACAGTCGTTAGCACTGCTGCCTCACAGCGCCAGGGACTTGGGTTCAATTCCGGTCTCAGGTCGCTGCCTGTGTGGAGTTTCCTCCAGTTTTCTCCCACAGTCCAAAGATTTGTGAGTTGATTGGCCATGCTAAGTTGACATGGAGATTAGCAGGATAAATATGTGGGGTTAAGGGAATAGGGCCTGGGTGGGATTGTGGTTGGCGCAGACTCAATGGGCCAATTGACCTCCTTCTGCACAGTAGAATTTCTATGATTGTCTCAAATTTGGTTTCAATCCATAGATCTATAAACATAGACAGGGATCACGGGTAGAGGTGGGAACATCGGGGTGGCGGTGCGGGCTCGTTGGGCCGAAGGGCCTGTTTCCCCGTGCTGTTTTGTTCTTTGTTCTTTGTTCTTTGATTCAGTCTCAAGCAGGCACTGCAGTACCAATTCCGGCCACTGCAGCGCTGTAACTTGACAAGTGGGAGGACCATCAGCCAATCTGATTGTCCAACAACTCTCCAAGGTGAAACTACCTGCCTGCTGCCAATCATTAGTCATTAGAGTATGAAATAGCAGCGGGCTTGTCAGAGTCACAGTGGGAATGTGTTCCCTTCAGCCCTCTCGATGGGCAGCGAGCACCAGCCATCCTGAAACCAGAGCACTTAGAGGAAACCCATGTAGACATGAGGAGAATATGCAAACTCCACACTGACAGTAACCTGAGGCTGGAATCGAACTCAGGTCCCTGCCACTGTGAGGCAACAGAGCTGACCCTGTGCCTCTATTCTCTCTCTACAGATGCTGTCGGACATGCTGAGATTTTCCAGCTGTTTTGAGACCTGCTGATAATGGCTTCAAGCTTACTGTCCATGGATATTGATTCACACGTGCCTGTCCTTAGTAAATGAACCCATTCCATGTGCATACAGAATTCCTTATGAGTGATTGGTACCATTATATCATTACAACACACAGAAGATTGGCAGCGCCCGCAGTGTCAACACGGAAGATGAATCCTCACTGTTGAAGCTACAGGATGAACAAGAAGGTCCACGTACAGTGAAGTATCTCAAAACTAAGGCGAGTTATGTTTTTAGTGCGCTGAAGGCAGGCAGGCTAGAGGGTACTTAGGAAGAGATTGTTCTTCCATTAGCAGCACCGTGTCCTCAAGGGCACAACTAGGGTCTCCCCCATGAAGCAACTATAAAGCTGCCCTAACCTGCACTCCATTGAAAGGCTGAGAGGGCACCAGGATTGTTTGAGTATTATTTATGTTACTTGATTTATTAGTGTCTCATGTATTAACATACAGCAAAAGCCATTGTTTCTTTCATAGGTTGAAAGAGCTAGGTCTGGAAACACAAAGGATGAGAGGTGATCTAATAGAGGGTTATAAGATGTTGAGAGATATTAATAGGGTGGATTCTCAGAGGTTATTTCCCAGGGCTGAAATGGTCGCTATGAGAGGACACAGGTTTAATGTGCTGAGGAGTAGGTACAGAGAAGATGTCAAGGATAAGTTTTTCTCTCAGAGGGTAGTGGGTGAGTGGAATCGGCTGCCATCGCTGGTGGTGGAGGCAAACTCGTTGGAGTCTTTTAAGAGACTTCTGGATGAGTACATGGGATTTAATGGGATTGAGGGTTATAGATAGGCCTTGTAGATAGGGACATTATCAGTGCACTTGTGGGCCAAAGGGCCTGTTTGTGCTGTAATGTTCTAAGTTCTATGTTCTTGCGCACTATACAGACAAAGCATACCATTCATGGAGAAGGATAGGAGACAGTGCTGAATGTAATGTTACGGTTATAGCTGGAATAAGGGAAAGATCAACTTAATGTGAGGTAAGTATATTGAAAAGTCTGACAGCAGCAGGGAACATGCTATTCTTGAGTCGGTTGGTACGTAACCTCAGACTTTTGTATCTTTTTCTCGGTGAAGAAGGCGGAAGAGAGAATATCTGGGATGTGGGGAGTCCTTAATTATGCTGGCTGCTTTGCCAAGGCAACAGGAAGAGTAGATAGGGTCAATGGATGGGAGGCTGGTTTCGTGATGGATTGGGCTACAGTCATGACCTTTTGTAGTTCATGATGCAAGGTACATGGTAATTTTCCCACATTGATATTGGCAGGAGATCGTCCTTAATCAGGCTCCTAATTGTTACTGTGGGTTGACCCACAGCATGTGGACTGTAGTGTTTCAAGAAGGCAGCTCAACACCATCTTCTTAAGGACAACTAGGTTTGGGCAATAAATGCCGACCAGCCAGCAATGCCCATGTCCCATGAATGAATGAATAAATTCAATGAGGTTCTCTCCACCGGCAATATGCAGCAATGACAGGAATAGTCCAAAGGTCTGGTGAATTCAATCTAGTTATTATTCCTGAATTTTATATTCCTATTAAACTAATTGTAGCCATTGATATTATCACCCAAGTAGAAAATAACCAATTAAACCAATAATTAACTCATTACAATTAAGCTCAATAATGACGTTGTCTTCAATTACAAGCTGTTATTCTTATTTTTAAATCCAGATTTATTTGCGGGAGGATCTTGGTTGAAATTCATTCTAATGTGTGCGTGTTTCTGGCAAAGATAACATTTATTGTCCATCTCTAATTGAGTAGCTTGCGTCAAATTACCTGAGGCTGAATGTGCAAACTCCACACAGACAAGGATCCAGGTTTGATTTCTGGCTTGGGTCACTGTTTGTGTGGAGTTTGCACATTCTTCCCATGTCTGCGAGGGCTTCCTCTGGGTGCTCTTCCCACAGTCCAAAGATGTGTGTGTTAAGTTGATTGGCCATGCTAAGTTGACCCTTAGTATCGAGGAAGTAGCAGAGTAAATATGTGTGGTTACAGGGATAGGGTGGAATTGCTGTCAGTATAGTCTTGATGGGCTGAATGGCCTCCCATTGTACTGTAGGGATCCTATGATGTTATGATACCCGCCACCCCTCCCTTGCTGACCTACAGTGAGGCCTAGTCCAGCAACATATTGACTTTGATGCACTTTGTTTTCAAACCTGTCAATGACCTCATCCCTGCCTGTATCGCTCCCATTTTCTAACTGTATAATCTCCTTTAGCTCTACAACCTTCCAAGGTACCTTTCCAACTCCAATTCTGGTCTCTGGTGCATTCCTGGTCTAAATTGCTGTACCACTATGCTGTCAGTTATCTAAGCTCTCAACTCTGGGGACTCTGGCCCTGAACCTCTCCACTTTCTACTCCTATCTCTATCTCTTCCACATTCCACTATTTCCTTACGTAGCTCGAGGTCAAATCATATTTAATAATGCACCTTTGAAGCACCTCAGGATGCTTTGTGATGCAAATGATGCAACACGGTGGCACAGTGCTTAGCACTGTTGCTGTATAGTGCCAGGGACCCGAACTTAATTCCAGCCTTGCGTCACTGTCTGTTGGAGTTTGTACATTCTACCCATGTCTGCATGGGTTTTCTCCAGGTACAATGATTTCCTCCCTGTTATGGTTCAGGTCTGAAACTCCAAAGTATTTTATGGAGGCTGCATCTTGCATCTTGAACTTTGCCACGATAAGCATGGCATGTTGCACTTCAGGTGTCAAAGTTTATTTAAGAATATAGTTAACATGTATAATAAGAAAATTAGCAAGAATTTTTATGAATTACAAACAAGAAGCAGAAAAACCAAATAATGTATAACCCTTAACAAATATTTTTAAGATGTTCTAATAAGAAGCAAGCTTCCTTTAGACAGGTTCAATACAGCAAAGACTAATGCTCATGTGATAATGGAAATTGAGACCTTTAGCTGAAATCTGCAGTTCTCTGGATTCAGTCCAAATAGCAAGACATCTTCCCTTAAACACTGGAGATCTGATCCAGCCCTCAACAAACGCAGATTTTAACTTCTCAGGATCTTGTTTTCAGCGAGCTAACAGAACTTACAAACCAATAGGAGAGAGTGAAAATATTTCTTTCTGACTTGCTGTCCCTTTTAAAACTCAAACTCAAATCTGCAGCTCCAAAGTGAAAATGAGAGAAAAGCTGCCCAAAAACACATGAATATACTTCTAAAAATGCAGAACCATAAAACTAATTCCAGAATAAACACAAACAACCCTTTATAAGCTACTTATGTTGCAATAAAAGAACATTTCCACTCAAGTCAGCAACAATAACACCACCGAAACCGTGAGCTGTAGAAATCATGTTTTTAAAAAAACTGTCTTAAAAGTACATGACATCACATTCTCACAGTCCAAAGATGTGCAGGTTAGGTGGACATACTAAATTGCCCCTTAATGTCAGGGGGATTAGCAAGGGGAAATACCTGGCATTATGGGGATATGATCTGGGTGAGATCGTTGTTGCTGCAGGTTAGATGGATTGGCCAAGCTAAATTGCCCCTCAGCGTCCCAAGATGTGCAGCTTAGATGGAGCTGCTATGGGAAATGAGTATGGCTGCAGGGATAGGGCAGTGAAGAGAACCTGGCAAAATAGTCTGTCAGAGGTTTGGTGCAGATTTGACAGGCTGAATGTTTTCATTTATTCATTCGTGGGATGTGGGCATCACAGGCTGGGCCAGCATTATTGCCATCTCTAAAGGAACTTCAGAGTCAACCGCACTGCTGTGGTCTGGAGTCAAATGTAGGCCAGACCAAGTAAGAGTAGCAGATTTCCTTCCCCAAAGGACATCAATTGACCATGACCTCTTCCTCAGTGTAGGCATTCTATATAAATGCAGTAAGTTGTTACTGTTCGTAATACAGTCATTCCATGACTATACCCTGTTATGACGTGCAGAGTGCTGGGATTGCAATAGGAATGGCTGTGATGGACTGTCAGTGGAGATCTGCAATATGAGACCTTGCAGATTTTGTCCTGGTTTCATTCTGTGAATTCAGAGATCCCTGGGAAAATCATGACCACAAGCTTTGCAAGGCAGCTGCAGTGGTTTGAGAGTTTGCGTCAGATATTATATAAAGGCAGATTGCACTGCATGGTAATGATTTTTATATTTGCCTCTGACAAGACAAACCACCCGATAATTATGTGAATACATTTAAGACCAGAAAGTGCATCACATGGGTCACCTCCCAGTAGCATCTCATCACAGAGATAAAACCCGCAGCAGAGAAACTCAACGCCACAGTAATGAAGAACTGTATCTATTCTATGAGGTTCATTGATGCAAAATAAATAAGTAATTTTCCCAAGTTTCTTCCAGTCCCACGCGTAAGAATAAGAAAGCCTTTGATTTCTCTCGCACCTTTCGCCACTATTTGCAGAAGATGAATTATTTCTTGAAGGGTAGTTACTATTAGCAGAGCCTCCCACAAACACCAGTCTGGTAATAGGATGGTATGGTGGTGCACTGCTACCTCACAGCGTGAGGGACCCGGGTTCAGTTCCTGGTTTGGGTCACTGTCTGCGTGGCATTTGCACTTTCTCCCTGTGTCTGCAGGGTTTGTTCCTATAGTCTGGTTAGGTGCATTGGCTGTGCTAAATTATCTCTCAGTGTATCCAAAGAGGCGCCGGAGTGTGGCAACTAGGAGAATTTCACAGTAACGTCATTGCAGTCTACTTGTGACTAATAAATAAATTTAAACTTAATAACTTGGCTATTGGTTTTGGTGACTTTGGTTGATGGATCTGCAAAAACCAGGACACCAAAGCAAACTCCACTGCTCTTCTTTAAATAATGCACGGGATCTTTCTCTACAGGCCTTCAGCTTGACAGCACGTCTGAGAGACAGCACCTCCAACATTGCAGCACTCACTCAGTGCAGCCCTGGAAATGTCAGCTTATATTCTGTCTCTGGACTGGGACCTGAATTTACTATCTGCTGACTCAAATACAAGACCACTAGGTGCTGACTTACACTGAGGTCCTTATCCCTTCAACGCCTTATACAAGTAGCTAATCTTCATGTGTTAATATAAATTGTGTACCTGCAGGGCTATTTCATCATGGGATGATCACAGCCATAATCAATCTCTGTCCTTGTCCATATAACTTTTTAAAAAACATGCATTTTAACACTCAGTGAGTGCCTCATTCCAATCCTTTTTCTACCTACGACTTTTGTCTACGCTTCTTGGACTCCACAATAAAGGGGTGCAAATTTAGAGAATTATACGTGCGCCAGATTAAGGGAGGTCTAATTTAGGGACAATTTGTTAACACCAATCAGCCAGAAGCACATTTTTGAGATGTGGGAGGAAACTGGAGCACCCGGAAAAAAACCCATGCAAGCATGGGGAGAATGTACAAACTCCCAAGTCAGGGATCCGACCCAGGTCCTTGTATCTGCACAATGATAGTGACTGAGCTGTCGTGTTGCCGTTAGTTGTCCAGTTTAAGTATACACTAACGACGTGAAGCACTAGGCAACTCTCGAAGCAACATCCAAGAGCAGCCCTCGCACTAACCACCGCATGTATGCCCCTTGTTGGCCAACAAGGCAGACCAAATCACCTGTGGATGTAAAAAAAGAGACATCAACAAACATACAACAGCTTATACAGACATTCACAGAATCCCCAGAAGCTCAAACATAAGAGACAGGTGAGCTATAAAATATGTTGGACGACCCATAGGAATCTATTGATTCCCAGGAACATCCTGAGCCTCTTGATCCTCAACTAGAACATTCTTTTGTATCCCTCCATCTCTAGTCTGCTCATGTGCCTATCTAGGTAAGCCTTAAACAACTCTAGCATGCCTGCCTCCACCACCCTACTTGGCAATGCATTCCAGATTCCCACAACCCTCTGTGTGAAAAACCTCCCTCTAACATCTGAATTATACTTCGCCCCTCTAACCCTAAGCCCATGGCCCTTTGTGATCTTCGTATCCAATCTGGGAAAAAGCTTCCCACTGTTCACTCTATCTCTATCCTTCATAGCCTTATACACCTCTATTAGATCTCCCCTCATTCTCCGTCTTTCTAGGGAGAAGAGCCCCAATTTGCCCAATCTCTCCTTATAGCTCAGACCTTCCATACCAGGCAACATGTTGGTAAGCCTCCTCTGCACTGTCTTCACGTCCTTCCGGTAGCACGGTGACCAGAACTAAATGCAGTACTCCAAATGTGGTCTAGCCAATGTGCTATACAACTGCAACATTAGACGCCAGCTTTTATATTCTATACTCCTTCCTATAAAGGAAGCATACCATATGCCATCTTTACCACCTTCTTCACCTGTACTGCCACCTTCAACTTTAGGCATGGTTCAAATGACCTACAAGGGAAGTTTTATCAAACAAATTTTATTTAAAAACATAGTTAATATGTATAGTAAGAAAATTAGCAAAAATACTTATCAATTACAAACAAGAAATAAAACAACTACTGTAATGTAAAGCCCTTGCTGAATATATATAAGCTGTCCCAATCAAATCCAACCTCCATGGACAAAAGACCCTTTTCACAGATTCAACATAGTGCAGACTAATGTTCACGTGATACTGGGATCGAGGCCATTAGTTGAATTCTGTAGTCAAATGCGCTTGAGGCTCAGAACAGTTTGAAGATAAAACAGCTTCTCAAAATACCATGGCATAATCTCTTTACTACAGGATGGCAAACGATGTACTTTCTGCTAATCGGTAAAACTTTCAAAATAAAAACAGAAAGAGATTTATTTCAGCTGGGCTTGTAACCCTGTGGCTAAAACAAAACTGAAAGCTAAAAAACCTTCATCATCTGACTATCCTGCAGTTTTTCTATCCTCCCACAATGGCATCACCGATGGCAGTGGTCATGATTTAAAAAAAACTCTTAAAGGTACATTAACACCACAGAGTGTAATTATTTTCAAAACTAATCAGTCATATTCCACTCCATAATTCTTCAATAAATACTATTAAAATTAAATACACAGTCTGAGGGGTTTTATCCAGTTACCAGCCTCTTGGTGTACATTGGCTGAAAGGTCTTACACAGTTCCCTTCCCCATTGCCTCTCATCGGTCTAAGTTTGAGAGCATCCCGTAAGTCCACAACTCTATCCAGGACCATTCTTTGCATTGGAGATCAACAAGTTTTGGGCAGACCTAAAGAGTTTCTTTCAGTGAGTTGATGACCCTCCAGCAGCAGTTGATATTTGTCTCGGAGTGTGTCGCTGGGAACGGCCCGCAGAGCACAGAGTTCAGCAGCACAGATCTGCTTGGGATAAACGTCAACAAATACCATTGCATCTCATAACATTTCCATATGCAACAGGCAAATAGAGTTATATCACAAACAACAACAACTGGCCGCATTTATATTGCACTATTAGCATAATAAGACATTTCAAAGTGCTTCACAGTAGCATTACCAAACAGGATTTGACACTCAGCTAAATAGGGAGATATTGGAACAAGGTAAATATTGGTCAGGGCATGTCGGGTCATGCAGACTGAGTGACCGCCTTATAATCATTTGAACATCTCTGAAATATTTTAAGCACAAATCATCCAAACCTTTGAAAGAGATTCTTGCTTTGTAATCATTATCAATTATTCGCTGTTCTATATGCAAGCCATCTTAACCTCTCAATGAGCTTGTAACCTTGTAATTAATCCTTCTGAGCCTGATAATTATGGCCTTAAATCCTACTCCAAGCTTTGATCTTGTAACCATAGAATCTTACTTCGCACAACGAAAACCTCTCAACCCATCGGGCCTCTGCTAGCTCTCTGCAGAAGACTCCTTCCTATTTAGGACTCCTTCCCTCCTCTTTCTCCTTATACATGTCTTCTGTTCAAAAACATACCTAATTCTCTTTAGAAGTTACGACTGAATAAATTTCCTCTATTCTGTCAAGCAGTCCACTCTAGACCATAACACCTAAACATAGTTCTCTTCATCCCCCACTCTGATTCTATGGACAACGCGGTGACACAGTGGTTAGCACTGCTACCTCACAGTGCTAGGGATTCAGGTTCGATTCCCAGCTTGGGTCACTGTCTGTGTAGAATCTGCACGTTCTCACCATGTCTGCGTGGGTTTCCTCCAGGTGCTCCGGTTTCCTCCCACAGTCCAAAAGATGTGTTGGTTAGATGTTTTGGCCATGCTAAATTCATTCTGTGTACCTGAACAGGCACCAGAGAGGGCGACTAAAGGATTTTTACAGTACCTTCATTGTAGTGTTCATGTAAATCTGCACATGACACAAATAAATGAGTTGAAATAAAATGGATCTCAGCTGTAAATCTCTCTCAAGTTGCCCTGAACAGCAGGAACGTGGTAAACCTCCAGGCTTTACTGTGATGGCTCCCTTGGTCAAACAGCAGCATTGGGTTACCTCTGTGAAGGGATGACATTTCTTGGTCCCCATTCCTTTTGCTTAAACACAGTGCAAGAGTCAACAAAACACAGCCCTGGACAACAATCAGACAGGAACTGGCTAAACCCGAAACCTGCCGTGTAACGTGAGCCTGGCTTGACAATCTGTCAAATCAATTAAGCAGCCCAGACGGTCATTAACAACCTCGAAAACGCACAGGGGGCCGCTGACCCCATATTAATATTCGATCATGTTTTGACGCACCAACCCCCAGAGTTCATCTGCACGTCAAACAAAAAGAGCCCTTAAAGGAAGGGCAAATTGTCTCATCCATCAGCTATTGTTGTCTTTTCCTTTGTGAGCCAAGTCATTCCCTCAGGGCAAACAGTGATTGCGTTGGGCTTTGGAGCAAGTTTCTACCATTTCCTCTTTAAGTCCCACTCCCCTGCCATTTGTCTTCTCTTCCTCCCTCGCCACCACTGATCTTGTAATTTCAGCACAGATTTTTTTCTGGAGAGGTGAAGCCGATCAGGATTACGATTCCCCCATCCCACAAGAACCCCTCTTCTTCATCTCTGATGACCTAAGGCATCTGAGGCAAGTGGACGGCACAACTGAGGGACGGACAACATTCTACTCACGAGAGAATGAGAAAATTCTCATGCGGCACAGAGGCACAGTGGTTAGCCTCACACCTTTAAGAACCCGGGTTCGATTCCCAGCTTGGGTCACTGTCTGTGTGGAGTCTGCATGTTCTCCCCGTGTGTGCGTAGGTTTCTTCCGGGTGCTCCGATTTCCTCCCACAATGTAAAGATGTGTAGGTTGAGTTGACTGGCCATGGTAAATTACTCCTTAATGTCCTGGGATGCATAGATTAGCATGTGTGAGGTTACGGGGATAGGATCTGGGTGGGATTATTGTTGATGCAGACTCAATGGGCCAAATGGCCTCCTTCTGCACTGCAGAGATTCTATCATTCCACGACATGAAGTTCATGGAACAGTGCCACTGAAAATGTTCAATTATTAAGGAAAAAGCTGAAAGCGTTTTCCTTAAAGAGAGAAAAGAAAGATTTATCTTTACAAAGCTACCCGACATCTCAAAACAACTCATTGCAGCCAATGAAGTAATTTGTGAGCTCTGGTCACTATTGTATAGCGGAAAATGCAATGTGGCCAATTAATGGAGTGGGTCCATTTCTCAGAAACAACAATGTGTGCGATAAAGACCGGAAAATTTGTATTTTTAAGATGTTGATTGACGGATAAATATCAGCCAGGGCACCAAGGCTAACTAAAATAAATAAATATACTGTGGACACTGGAAACTTGAATCCATTTGTAATGAAAACATTGACTGGGATTCTTCCGCAGTTCACAGCTTGCTGCTGGTGCCAGCAGGAATGGAGAATTTGACACTCAGTCAAATCTTTGCTCACTGCAGCAGGACTGGAGAATCCTAGCAGTGGGTAAGGTTGGTGAATCCCACCCATCTCTTGTGAGTCCACATACTGATGATCTTGTTGACCCATAAAAGGACCTACTCTCTCTCTTGTTACTCTTTTGCTTTTTATGTATTTATAGGAGCTTTTTGATTGTCCTTTTCCTTGTCTGCCAAAACAATCTCGTGTTCCCTTTTTCTCGCCTAATTTCTCTCTTACTCTATTTCTACACCCCCTATATTCTTTAATATTATTCTCATAACCCCATATCTTTATCCTGCTAGTCCTCCTGACATTAAGGTTCAAATTAGCACCGTCAATCCACCTAACTTACATATCTTTCCTGGCAGCCGCAGCAATGCACCAAATATCTCACTGACCAGCCTTTATTTTACCTTATGAAGAGGTGGATTAGAAAGGTAGGTCAGAGATGTAGATTAGTCCTCAACTGTGCTGTTGCTGATTATGTGACTCTGTCTACTATTGATGCTCACTATGATGGATTGAGTAAGTCTGGGTGTGGACTCTGAGCAAAGTAAACAAAACTGTAGAAGGAGCTGGAAACCAGAGCTGAAGAGTGGAGCAGACATTTTAAATCATTGTAAATAAATACTGTTACGCACATTGAAACCAGAGTCATCTCAGCTTAGCTCGAAATATGAAATACACAACAGGAACATTCTGGTATATATGCTGCTTTCAGTCTCACTGCTGATCATGGCCTCACTCTCAATGTGAGTACTGTCTCCTCCATGGTAATAAAGACATGAGAGTCTGCCTGGCCACAATTAGTTAACGATTGCATGTAGCTGACTACAACCTTGTCCTGCAAGAGGGTGGGAAGTATATCAGTGAATGCAAAGCATTTGGGCAATATGTCTGATATAGTCGAATAGTTGGCAGTTGTATGTGTGAACCCTGAGACAGTACTCGATATATACAGGTAGGTGGGGTGAGAGTGTAAATGTTGCGCATGAGTTGTGTCTGAAAATGCTTTTAGATAAGTGAACAGGATTGCTGAATTATGGAGTGTTTTTGTGTGTATGTGTGTGTGTGTGTGTGCACGTGTCTGTATGGGCATTTGTGTGTGTGTGTCTGTATATATGTGTCTGTGACCAGTTGTGAGTGAGTGAGTGTCTGTGCACGCTTATGTGTATATATGTGCATATGCATATTTGTGAGTACATTTGTGTGTATGTGTGTCTGTGGGTGCATATGTGTGTGTGTGCATATGTATGGTGCATGTGTGTACTGGTAGGCGTGTGTGTATGTATGAATATCTGTTTGTGTGTGCGTATGTGTATGTGTATTTGTGAATGTGTGCATGTGTGTGCTTATTCATGTCTACGTGTATCTGTATGTGTATCTGTGTGCGTGCATGTGTGTGTGTGTGTATGTGTGTATTGTATGTGTGTGTATTGTGTGTGTGTGTGTGTATGTGTGTTCGGGCGCGCACGTACATATATGTGTGTGTGTGTGTGTGTGTGTGTGTGTGTGTGTGTATGTGTGTTTAAGATTCATTTGTAAGGATATGGAGCAGAATTCTCCAGCTGTTCGCACCAGTGGGATTCTCCGTTCCTGTCAGCAGTTCCCACCTCGCTGCCCACCAGTCGTTTTCCCACTGATGTGGGATGACCTCAGTGAGAATTCCCATTGACTGTGGTGAGACCAGAGAATCCCACTGCTGGAAAACAACTCGCAACCTCCAGCCAGTGAGAAACAGGCGGCTGGGAGGTTAGGGTATCTCACTCTCTGGTTTTTAAAGATGCCACTGACCAGGTAATTCTAACCATTCTCAGGATGGACAATAGCATTCCTTTCACTTTGTCCCCAGGTACTCTGCACAGCCTATAAAAAAAAACAGCAATCAAAGCAGATCTATATGTTGGTGATAGACACCACTGCTAATGTACAGGCAGATCTGAGTGCGATGAGGCATTTAACAAGCAATGATTTTCTCTCAGTTTATGAGGTTTCTTGTGATGTGTCAAATAACCAAATGGGCTTTTCAGATTCTGCTTCATTCTCAGCATGATACAAATGATGACACTTGACAGTCACTTGCTCTCCGAAGAGCTTCTTTCACTTGTGTCTTCAGCTTCTTGTTGTGATGGCAGGGCATGAGGAAAACATGTCGTTTTTAAACAAAGCATGCAAAAGACTGTGTGGGAGTGGGGAAGGAATGGTGGTTGATTTTCTGGTCTCCCCGTGATGTGTTACTGGCAGCGGGAGATGGGGTGACATTCACGGGATATTCTGGTCAACAGTTAAGAAGCACTTACATGAGCCCTTGAAATGCCAAACCATTGCCTTTACTTTCTTGAGACGTTAAGGAAACTCAACATGTTCGCTACGACTCTCACCAACTTTTATAGATGCACCATAGAAAGCATTCTTTCTGGTTGTATCACAGCTTGGTATGGCTCCTGCTCTGCCCAAGACTGCAAGGAACTACAAAGAGTTGTGAACGTAGCCCAATCCATTACATAATCCATTACAGTGTCAATTGACACCGTCTACATTTCCCACTGCCTCAGGAAAACAGCCAGAATAATCAAGGCATCCTGGACATTCTCTCTTCTACCTTCTTCCATCAGGAAAAGGATACAAAAATCTGAGAACACACACCAACCAACTCAAGAACAGTTTTTTCTCTGCTGCACCCGATTTTTGAATGGATCTACCATGTATTAAGTTGATTTTTCTCTACACCCTAGTTATGATTGTAACATTACGTTCTACACTGTCTCATTTCCTTCTCCCTCATTTACTCTATGAATGGCATGGTGACACATTGATTAGCACTGCTGTCTCACAGCGCCAGGGATTTTGGTTCAATTCCAGCCTCTGATCAATATCTGTGCGGAGTATGCACATTCGCCATGTTTCTTCATGGGTTTCCTCTGGGTGCTCCAGTTTTCTCCCAAAGTCCAAAGATGTACAGGTTACGTGGATTGGCCATGCTAAATTGACCCTTGGTGTCAAGATGTGGAGAGTGCCAAATGTTGTGCTTTTATTCAGAAAAGCCTGCAGGGAAAAGTCTGGGAACTACAGGCCAGCGAGCCTCACGTCTGTGATGGGTAAATTGTTGGAAGGTATTTTGAGAGACAGGATCTACAGGCATTTAGAGATGCAAATACTGGTTAGGGACAATCAACATGGCTTTGTGAGTGGGAAATCCTGTCTCACAAAGTTGATTGAGTTTTTTGAAGCGGTAAGCAAGAAGGTAGATGAGGGCAGTGCAGTTGATGTTGTCTACATGGACTTTAGCAAGGGCTTTGACAAGGTATCACATAACGTCAAATCTCACGGGATCTAGGGTGAGATATCTAAATGGATACAAAGTTGGCTTCTGAGGGTGATTGTAGAGAATTGTTTTTGAAATTGGAGGCCTGTGACCCGCAGTGCGTCTCAGGGATCAGTGCTGGGCTCATTGTTATTTGTCATTTATATTAATGGTTTGGCTGAGAATATAGGAGGCATGGTTAGTAAATTTGCAGATGACATCAAGATTGGTGGCATAGTGGACAGTGAAGAAAGTTATCTTTGATTGCAAAGGGATTTTGATCAATTGGGCCAGTGGGCTGACAAATGGCAGATGGAGTTTAATTTAGACAAATGCGAGATGATGCATTTTGGTAGATTGAACCAAGGTAGGACTTACTCTATTAATGGTAGGGCATTGAGAGATTTATAGAACAAAGAGATCTCGGAGTACATGTTATAGCTCCTTGAAAGTGGAGTCACAGGTAGACAGAGTGGTGAAGAAGGCATTTGGCATATTTGATTTCATCAGTCAGAACATTGAATATAGGAATTGGGGTGTCTTCCTGAAGTTGTGCAAGACATTGGTAAGGCCACACTTGGTATACTGCATGCAGTTTTGGTCACCCTATTATAGAAAGGATATTATTAAACTAGAAAGTGTGCAGAAAAGATTTACTAGGATGCTACCGGGACTTGATGGTTTGAGTTATAAGGAGAGACTGGATAGTGTGGGACGTTTTTACTCTGGTGTATAGGAGGCTGAGGGGTGATCTTATAGAGGTTGTAAAATAATGAGGAGTTCAGATCAGATAGTCAACATCTTTTCCCAAAAGTAGGTGAGTCTAAAACTAGAGGGCATAGGTATGAGATGAGAGGGGAGAGATACAAAAGTGTCCAGAGAGATACTTTTTTCGCACAGAGAGTGATGAGTGTCTGGAACAAGCTGCCAGATGTAATGGCAGAGGCAGGTACAATGTTGTCTTTCAAAAAACATTTAGATAGTTATATGGGAAAGATGGGTAGACAGCAATATGGGACAAATACAGGCCTAGGGGTTTAAAAAAAAGGGTGGTTTGGACAAGTTGGGCCGAATGGCCTGTTTCTATGTTGTAGACCTCTATGACTAATAGTGGCTGGGTGGGATAGTGGTCAGTACAGACTTAATGGGCCAAATGGCCTCCTTCTGTACTGTCAGGATTCTATGACTTCCAAGATTTTGACCCAGCAACAGTGAAGGAACGGTGATACTTTTCCAAGTCAAGATGGTGATGGCTTGATGGGGATCTTCCAGGTGGTGGTGTTCCCATGTATCCATTGCTCTTGTCCTTCAGGATGGAATGGTTGTGGGTTTGGATGCTGCTGCCAAAAAAATCTTGTGTCTTGCAGATGGTAGACACTGCTGTCAATGAGTGTCGGTGGTGGAGGGAGTGAGTGTTTGTGGATGTGGTGCCAATCAAGCTGCTTTGTCCTGGATGGTGTTGAACTTCTTGAATGTTGTTTTCGCTGCACCCATCCAGGCGAGGGGAGAGTATTCCGTCACACTTGTGCATTATAGATGGTGCACAGATTTTGAAGAGTCAGGAGGTGAGTTACTCGCTGCAGGAATCCTAGCCCCTGATTTGCTTTTTCCATTCTGAGAATGTAAAAGACAAGTTCATCTTGATATAAAGAGAAGTGGGTTTTTTTAAAATGCTTACTTTTTGCTTCATATGTTTGACATCGAGTAGGTGTCACCAGGGGCGCTGTGATGGTGAAGTGGCAGAGGAGATTAAGTATTAGTGTCACACGTCGCCTTGTATTAACACTGCAATGAAATTGCTGTGAAAATTCCCTAGTCACCACATTCATGCACCTGTTCGGGTGCGCTGAGGGAGAATTTAACACTGCCAATGCACCTAACCAGCACGTCTTTCAAGACCGTGGGAGGAAACCGGAGCACCAGAAGGAAATCCATGCAGAAATGGGGAGAATGCGCAGACTCCGCACAGAATGTGACACAAGCTGGGAATCAAACCCAGGCCCTTGGCGCTGGCAGCAGTGATAACCACTGTACCAACCTTTGGAAGATTTGGTGCAATGGGAGGAGAGGGTTGGGGGGGGGGTCTACTCCAGCTGATCAGGAAGAGGGTTAGAGTGGGGTTAAACATGACCCTGCGTGCCAGCTCTGACTAGCTGCCATGCTGATTGCACCATGTTATTTTTACCTCTTGGCGCTTCCCAAGCGAAACTTTCTGGAGGAAGCCGGCAGCAAGTGTGGTTCCTGTCAGCTGCAAACCCAAACAGCACTGGCTTCAGAGATTTGCCGCTCTCTGGCCAGCCAGTCTGCCTTTCTGATGGAACTGCAGAATGAAGGCGAGGGGAAGAATGGGAGGAAAGGAGTAAAACGGATTCCAAAAATCTATAAATAAACCTTCAATGTGCGATTCAGCATTAACATGGAAAATGCCGGCCATAAGGCAGGTCATTGAATCTGCTCTGCCAAGATTGGAAAAGAAACATGAAATCTGGCATTTAAATAATAATAACTTCCTCTGTATTGTCCTGATTATTTTCATTTCCATAGAAATGATCTGAGTGCACTCACTTCTCAGAGGCAATCAGAACTGGACAACAAGACCACTTGAGATTATGGCAATCCTGCCACCTACTGGAGAGAGGTCGATTGTCAATGTTGGACAGCTCACACTCAACTCTGAAGCAAGCTGACCTTTATCATATCATGATGTAGAGATGCCGGCGTTGGGCTGGGGTAAACTCAGTAAAGTTTCACAACACCAATTTTAAATCCAACCAATTTATTTGATAGTAAATTCGCAAGCTTTCAACACTATGTGCCTTCGTCAGGCAAATGCAGTGTTCTGGTCTGCAATAGCACTCATACCAACACAGACAGTCATAGATTGCTGATTAGAATGCGAATCCTTACATCTAACCTGCTATTCAAATATTAAAGTGGCTAACAATGTGTGTGAAGGGAATCCTGAGCATTGGTTAGAGAATTGTGTATTTTCTCCAAACAGCACAGTAAGTGAGGTTTTTTGCTAACCCTAGGCCTTTTTCCTAGGATGGAGAAAGCTAGCACGAGGGGACACAGCTTTAAATTAAGAGGTATGAGTTATAGGACGGATATCAGAGGTAGGTTCTTTACTCAAAGAGTGATTAGGGAGTGGAATGCCCTGCCTGCAGCTGTTGTAGATGCGCCAAGTTTGGTGGCGTTTAAGAGGTTAATTGATAAGTATATGGAAGAGAAGGGAATGGTTTAGTTTGGAGGGGCATTGCTTTTTATTTTGGTCGGCACAACATCGAAGGCAGAAGGGCCTGTTCTGTGCTGTAATGTTCTATGTTCTATGTTCTATAAGTTATGGGGGTTACAGATAGTGTGACATGAAGCCAAGATCCCTATTAAGACCGTCCTCATGTGTGCAGAACTTGGCTATCAGTCTCTGCTCTGCAACTCTGCACTGTCGTGTGTCCCGGAGGCCCCCTTGAAGAACATTTACCCGCAGGTCGGAGGCCGAATGCCCATGACTGCTGAAGTGTTCGCCCACAGGAAGGGAACTGTTTTGCCTGGTGATTGTTGAGCGATGCTCATTCATCCGCTGTCGTAGTGTCTGCATGGTCTCCCCAATGTACCATGCTTCGGGACATCCTTTCTTGCAACGTATTAGGTAGACAACGTTGGCCGAGTTGCAAGAGTATGTACCGTGTACCTGGTGAATGGTATCCTCACGTTTGATGATGTCGTCCATGTCTATGATCTAGCATGTCTTGCAGAGGTTGCTGTGGCAGGGTTGTGTGGTATTGTGGTCACTGTTCTCCTGAAGGTTGGGTAGTTTGCTGCGAACAATGATCTGTTTGAGGTTGTGCGGTTGTCTGAAAGCAAGAAGTGGGGGGGTGGGGATGGCCCTAGCGAGATGTTCATCGTCATCAATGATATGTTGAAGACTCCGGAGAAGATGTCATAGCTTCTCCGCTCCGGGGAAGTACTGGACAACAAAGGGTACTCTGTCCACCGTGTCCCGTGTTCGTCTTCTGAGGAGGTCAGTGCGGTTTATCGCTGTGGCACGTCGGAACTGTCGATCGATGAGTCGAGCGCCATATCCTGTTGTCACGAGGGCATCCTTCAGCGTCTGGAGGTGTCTGACACGATCCTTCTCATCTGAGCAAATTCTGTGTAAACGGAGGGCTTGTCCATCGGGATTGGCTTCTTTAACGTGTCTAGGGTGGAAGCTGGAGAAGTGGAGCACTATGAGGTTGTCTGTTGGTTTGCGATACAGTGAGGTGCTGAGGTGACCATCCTTGATGGAGATGCGTGTGTCCAAGAATGCAACTGATTCTGGAGAATAGTCCATAGTGAGTCTGATAGTGGGATGGAACTTGTTGATATCATCATACAGTTGTTTCAATGATTGTTCACCATGAGTCCAAAGGAAAAAGATGTCATCAATGTATCTAGTATAGTATGGTATATACTGGATACATTGATGACATCTTTTTCCTTTGGACTCATGGTGAACAATCATTGAAACAACTGTATGATGATATCAACAAGCTCCATCCCATCATCAGACTCACCATGGACTATTCTCCAGAATCAGTTGCATTTTTGGACACACTCATCTCCATCAAGGACAGTCACCTCAGCACCTCACTGGGTCTCTTCTGCACTGTAAGATTCTATGATCAGTTAATATTGTAAAACTCCTATGACCGATGATTTTGCTGAGCCGTAAGGCCATTTTAGTGCCGGCAACAGATGTTTTAGCTGTAGAAAGATGTTCTTAGTTTGTAGGGAATACAGAGAAGATTTACTAGGCTGATTCCTGGGAGGGCAGGACTGATATATAAAGAAAGTAATTGGATATGATTGTATTTGCTGGAGTTCAAAAGAATGAGAGAGTATCTTAGAAACAATAACATTTGAACCGGGTAGATGCATGAAGGGCATTCCTTATTGTCCAGAAAGAAGTCTCACAACACCAGATTAAAGTCCAACAGATTTACTTGGTAGCACAAACTTTTGGAGTCTTGCAGGTGAATTAGGACTTTAACTTGATGCTGTGAGACTCCTTACTGCGCTTACCCCAGTCCAACGCCGGCATCTCCACATCAGGAGTGTCCAGAACCAGGGATCACAGACTAAAGATACAGCATAGATGGTTAAGGGCAGAGATGAGGAAAAATGTTTTCTCCCAGCCTCTGGAATTCACTACCACAGAAAGTAGTTGAAGCCAAAATATTGAATGTTTTCAAGAGGCAGTTAGATACAGCAGCTGGGGCAAAGAGGATCAAAGGATATGAGGGATCAGGTGATTGAGTTGGATGATGAGCCATGATTGTCATGAATGGTGGACCAAACTTGAAGGGCTGAATGGCCTCCCTCTGCAATTATTTTCTATGTTTCTATTATTTGATAGTAGTAGCCTCCTTCTGTATGGTGTTATTAACAAAGAACAAAGAAAGATCAAAGAAAATTACAGCACAGGAACAGGCCCTTCCTCTCTCCAAGCCTGCACTGACCATGCTGCCTGACTTGACTAAAACCCCCTACCCTTCCGGGGACCATATCCCTCTATTCCCATCCTATAAATGTATTTGTTATGACGCCCCTTACAAGTCACTTATGTATACAGTTTCACGGCCTCCTCCGGCAGCGAGTTCCAGGCACCCACTATTCTCTGTGTAAAAAATCTGTCTTGGACATCTCCTTTAAACCTTGCCCCTCACACCTTAAACCTGTACCCCCTAGTAATTGACTCTTCCATCCTGGAAAAAAGCATCTGACTATCCACTCTGTCCAAGCGTCTCAGAGTCTTGTAGACTTCTATCGGGTCTCCCCTCAACCTCCGTCGCTCCAGTGAGAACAAATCAAGTTTCTCCAAACTCTCTTCATAATTAATGCCCTCCATACCAGGCAACATCCTGGTAAATCTTTTCTGTACCTTCTCCAAAGCCTCCACATCCTTCTGGTCAGAATTGAACACTATATTCCAAGTGTGGCCTAACTAGGTTCCATAAAGCTGCAACATGGCTGCCAATTTTTAAACTCAATACCCCAGCTGATGAAGGCAAGCATGCCATATACCTTCTTGACTACCTTCTCCATCTGCATTGCCACTTTCAGTGTGCTGTGTACCTGTGCACCCAGAATCCTTTGCCTGTCAATTCTCTTAAGGGTATCAATATTCTGCATAATGTCAGTGCCTGTCCATTACTGGCCTCTCGTGAGTCCCCCACTTCCTTCATTCCACAATTAGTGAGAGAGTCTTCAGATGCCTGGGTCCTAGTGCTCTGGAATTCCCTCCTTAAATATTTAAGGTCCTCTGTCCTGTCTCTCCTCCATTTTGTGACAACCTGCCCCTGTATCAGACTTGATATCTCTTTATGTGGCTAAGGGGGGATTTAGCATGGACAATCCACCTGACCTGGAGTGTAGGAGGAAACTGGAGCTCTTGGAGGAAACACACGCAGACACGGGGAGAACGTTCAAACTCCACACAGACAGTGACCCAAGGCCAGGATTAAACCCGGGTCCCTGGCACTGTGAGGCAGCAGCGCAGTTACAATGCCATCGAGTCACCTTTGAGCGATGCCCGCATCATATATAAAGTAACAAATAATATATTGGGAGGTTAAGGGTTACAGAAACAAGATAGGTTGTAGAATTCTCAATAAATTAAGTGATGGCACATTGTGTATGTCTGGGATACAGACATAGATTTTCTCTGGACTGAGATCCCAGCTTGAATAATCTATAGAACAAGGTGTGCTGTGTACATGATCAAAAGCAATGATTGTGTTTCATATTTTCATCTTGTCCAAAGCCAGTGAACACTTACTCAAGAGTCTGGAGGAGATTTGCAGGTACCTGCTCCCCTTCAATATGCAGCTTTAGAATTATAGTATCATACAGTGCAGAAGGAGGCCATTCAGCCCATTCATCAAAGCCTGCATGTTGAAAGAACCATCCAAACTGTCCTACTCCCTTCCTCTCCCCTCATAGTCATAAAATCATAGAATCCCTACAGATCAGAAGAGGCCATTCAGCCCATCAAGTCTGTGCCAACAACAATGGAGATGTCATGGTTAACCAAAATGGAGCACAGCAGCTAGTACTGATCCCTCACAGCACCAGGGACCTGCGTTCTGTTCCCAACTTGGGTCACTGTCTGTGTGGAGTTTGCACATTCTCCCCATGACTATATGGGTTAGCAAGGTAAATACATGGGGTTACTGGAATAGGGCCTGGGTGGGGTAGTGGTTGGTATAGACTTGATGGGCCTTCTGCACCGTAGAGATTCCATTTTATTCTATGAAACCTGCTTAAGTCTTATCCTAAAAACCGACCCCCCCCCCCCCATATATTTGCCCCATTAATCCCTCTAATCTATGCATCCCAGGACACTAAGAGTCAATTTAGCATGACCAATGCACCAAACCCACAATGGGAGAAAACTGGAGCACTCGAAGGGAACTCATGCAGACTCCACACAGGCAGTGACCCAAACCAGGAATTAAACCTGGATCCCTGGAGCTGTGAGACAGCAGTACTAACCACTGTGTCACCAAGCTGCCCCGGAAATTTTTCCTTTTACCAGAATGATAGGGAGTGGGATAGACAGCTTGGGTTCAGACATAGCTCAGCACAACATTGAAGGCTGAAGGGCCTGCACTATGCTGTACTGTTCTATGTTCTATGGCTATATTCTTTTCAAATGGAGTTACTATCTGCTTGCACCAGTATTTATGAAATTATCATCCATCTTTAACCCATGGAAAGCGGATCCAGAATCTTCGGCTTCATCAATAGAGGTGCAAGCAGGGACATTGCGCTGAATCTATATAAAACTCTGGTTAAGACCTAACTGAAGTTTACAGATCTGGTCACTGAGATGGAACAGTGAAGATTAGCCAGGGTGGTTCTGGGAATGGGTTTCATCACAAGACAAGGTTCAGAAAGGCACTGGTTGTTTTTCTTGGAGCAAAGGGAAGATTTGCTTGAGATGTACAGGATTAGGACATGATTAGATAAAATATCGTAGAATCCTACAGTGCAGTAGGAGGCCATTCGGCCCATTGAGTCTGCATAATCCCATCCAGGCTCTATCCCTACGACCCTACCCATTTACCTTGGCTACTGCCCCTGACAGTAAGAAGCAATTTAACCTGGCCAATCAACCTAACCAGCACATCTTTGAACTGTGGGAGGAAACAGAGCTCCTGGGGGAAACCCTCACAGACATGAGGAGAATGTGCAGATTCCAAACACAGAGTGACCCAAGCTGGGAATTGAACCCGGGCTCCGGGTGCTGTGAGGCAGCAATGTTGACCACTGTGTTACCGTGCCACCCCTAAAGGGTCAAGGGAAAACTCTTCCATTAGCTGATGGTGCAAGGGGATACAGGGTTTAGAATGTTGGGAGGGGCGGTGGGTGGTGGTGGTGGTGGTTGGTAGTGGTGGAATGTGAGGAAGAATTTGTTTACACAGCGAGTGGTGATGATCTGGAATTTGTTCCCCATGAGGATGCTGGAAGTGGGGACAATCGATGATGTCAAAAGGAGATAAGATGGGAACTCATAGGAAGTAAACCAGCGAGGCAATGGGGACCAAGAGAGGGAGCAGAACTGAACGGATTGTTCCATGGTGATGGACCAAATAACCTCCTTTGGTTGGCTGTTTGTGTGAAGTTTGCAATTCCTGTGTCTGCATGGGTTTTCTCTTGGTGCTCCTCCCACAATCCAAAGCTGCTCAGGGTGGGTTGATTGGCCAGTGCAATTAGTTTCTCAAGATGTGACAGTTAATTGGATTAGCCATGGGGTAGAGTGCAGTGGCAGGCCCGAGTAAGATATTCTGTCAGAGAGTCAGCGCAGGCTCAATGGACTGAATAGCCTCCTGCTGTATTGTGAGGATTCTGATTCACAGTCCAAAGATGTGCATGTTAGATGGATTGGCTCAGGTAAATTGCCCCTTATGTCCAAAGATGTGTCCATTAGGGGTATTAGCCATGGTAAATTCACAATATTGTGAGGTAGCGCCGAGTTGTTGCAGACTCATAAGACTGAATGGCCTCTTTCTGCACCGTATTGAATCTACGGTTCTACGGTTTATGATTCTAACCATAAGTGACTCTATGACATCACTCCAGATGGAAACAGAATGTATTTATTCCAATATTTCCCCTGTTTGCAAATCATTCTGAAACAGTCAATACCCTGTAAATAAAAATCAGAACGGCTTGTATAATTGTTATTGGAAGTTCTAGCATTTTGGGAAAACAAAATTATGTGCTGCCCTCTTTCAGAAGATCACTCAATTAAATTGATTTCAATCTGTTGCATTTAAAGGTCCCAGGCACACATCAGAATAGTGTGTCTTTCCTTTTAAGTGATGGGATACTAACTTGTGAGAAGTCTTACAACACCAGATTAAAGTCCAACAAGTTTATTTGGAATCACAAGCTTTCAGACCGCTGCTCCTTCATCAGATGAGTGGGAGATCTTTTCACAAACAGGGCGTATAAAGGCACAAACTCAATTTACAGAATAATGATTGAAATGCATTTGCGAAAAGATTTACCTTTCACCTGACAAAAGGGCAGCAAGCACTCCGAAAGCTTGTGTCATTTGCTACCAAATAAACCTGTTGGACTTTAACCTGGTGTTGTGAGATTTCTTACTGTGTCTATTCCAGTCCAAGAGCGGCATCTCCACATCACACTAGCTTGTACCAGTGGAATGTTTGTTAGAATTTTCACCAGCTGGGTTCATGCCCTCAGTAAGTTTTCAGCTCCAATAGTGAGTACTGTGACCTCGCTCTGTCAGAAGATCCGGGGATGGAGTCTCACTTTTGACCATAATCCAGGGCCTGACCAAAGTTGACAGGGGACAGCTCCATACAGGAGAATCTACAGCGGAGCAGTGAGAGATATTCAAAAAGGAAATGGGGAGAGTACAGGTCCAACATGTTCCCTAGAGGGGGAAATTTTGGAGCAATAAGTTCAGAGCATCTGGGATGTCCAGGATAATTCAGGGCTGGATAAGAAAGAAGAGAATGGCTTTTAGCAATTCAGAAGATAGCAATTTAGCTGCAACCTTAGAGGAATATGGGGAGTGCATGAGGGGACTTAAGAAAGCAATTAGAAGAGCAAAAAGAGGCATGAGAAAAGAGTTGCAAACAAGATTGGGGAGAATCCTAAGATATTCTATAAATGTGTTAAGAGCAAGTAGTTAATCAGGTTTAGAGAAGGACCCATTCGAGATCAAAGGGGCAATCTGTGTGTGAAGACTCAGGACATTGGAAGGATTTTAAATAAATACTTCACATCATTCTTCATGCAAGAGATGGTGGAGTAAGGTTCGGAATTCAGGAAATGGGGCTTCTGAGGGCCTTGAGCAGTTTGACATCAGGAATGAGGAGATATTGGAATTTCTGGCGGGCTTAAAAATGAACAGATTCCATGACCCAAATTAATTACATTCCAGGCTGCTGAGGAAGACAAGGAAATTGCAGGGGCTCTGACAAATGTTTAATTCCTCTCTGGTCACAGGGTGGTGGGGTAAGTGCTGGAAGACTGGAGGACAGCTAATGTGGTTCCATTTTTCAAGAAGGGTGGTAAAGATGAATAAGGGAATTACGGACCAATCTCACATCAGGTTCTTTACTCAGAGAATAGTAAGGGTGTGGAATGCCCTGACTGCAACAGCAGTGGACTCGCCAACTTTAAGGGCATTTAAATGGTCATTGGATAAACATATGGAAGATATTGGAATAGTGTAGGTTAGATGGGCTTTAGATTGGTTTTCATAGGTAGGCACAATATCAAGGGTTGAAAGGCCTGTACTGCGCTTTAATATTCTATATTCTATCAGTGGTTGGGAAACTATTAGAGAAAATTCTACAGGAGAGAGCTAATTTCCATTTAGAAAGATATGGGTTAATTAGGTATAGTCAGCATGGCGTTGTCACAGGGAGGTCACGCTTAACAAACTTGATAGAGTTTTTCAAAAAAGTGATTGAGTGTGTGGATAAGGGAAGTGCAGTTGATGTAGTTTACATGGATTTCAGCAAAGCCTTTGACAAACTCCCACATGAGAAACTGATTGAGAAGGTTGAAGCACAAGAAATTCAGGGAAATTTGGTGAGATGGATCCAAAACTGACTTAATAATTAGACACAGAAAGTGCTGGTTGAAGGCTGCTTGAGGGATTGGAGGCTGGCTTCCAATAGCACACACCATAACCTTCAAGTGCTGGATTCCTTATTGTTTGTTATATTCATAAATAATATAGATGTAGGGGGAATGATAAGCAAGATTGATAGAGTGGTGAATAGTGAAGAAGAAAGTCACAGATTACAGAAAGATACAGATGTGTTGGTCAGAAGGATAAAGCAGTGGCAGATGGCATTTATCCCTGATAAGAATGAGGTGTTGCACTTTGTAAAATCTAAAAAGATAAGGGAGTATTTAAAGAATGGCAGAACACTAGGAATCTCAGAGGAACAGATGGATCTTGGGGTACTTATTCATAAATCCCTGAAGGTGGCAGAGCGAGTGAATAAGGCAGTTAAGAAGGTTAAGAAGTTAAGGATGGGCACATGAACAGAATGGGAATGGAGGGGTATAGAAAACTGATTTAAAATAGGGATCATGAGCCTTGGGAGTCCCTGGGAAGTGTGTAAATAGATGATGATATTGATGTACTTGTTTTTATCCTACAGGTGCTTTGGTCCACCTTGTTGTCTAACAAGGGGCATACACGCGATGGGTCGTGAGAGGACTGCTCTTGGATTTTTTTCGAGAGTATCCTAGTGCTTCACGTCGTTAGTGTATGCTTGACCTGGACTATTTGTTGGGCAGCACGACAGCCCACTGACTATCACTGTGCTGTGCAGATACATGGATTTGGGCCTGTGTCTGTGGGAGTTTGTGCATTCTCCCCGTGTTTGTGTGGGTTTTCTCCGGGTGCTCTGGTTTCCTCCCACATCCCAAAGATGTTCTCTTAGGCTAATTGGCAAAACAAATTCTCCCTAAATTGTCTAAAATTTTGTTTTTAATCCATAGATCTATAAACATAGACAAGGATCACGGGTAGAGGTGGGAACATCGGGGTGGCGGCGCAGGCTCGTTGGGCTGAAGGGCCTGTTTCCCGTGCTGTTTTGTTCTTTGTTCTTTGTATGTGGAACACTTGTTTTTATCAGTCATGGCATGGGGTGTAAAAGCAAGGAGGTAATGTTGGAGTTGTACAGAGCACTGTTAGGCCAATGTGCAGCTCTGGTCACCTCATTATAAGAAGGATGTAATTGCATTAGAGGAATTGCAAAGGAGATTCAACAGGATGTTGCCTGGGATGGAGCATTTGAGCTATAAGGAGGGATTGGATTATTTTCTGTAGAGCAGAGAAGGCTGAGAGGGACATGGTTAAGGTGTATGATAACATGAGGAGTAGGGGCAGAGTGAATAGGCTGCAGCTGTTCCCCTTAGCTGAGGGGTACATCATGAGGGGGCATAATTTTAGGGTAAGGGACAGGAGATGCAGAGGGGATTTGAGAAAAAATTCTCTCAGAGGGTGATGGGAACCTGGAACGCACTGCCTGGGAAGGTGATGGAGGCTAGAAACCTTACAATCTTTAAAAAATCTTTGGACGAACACTTGAAACATCATAATATTCAAGGATACGGGACAAGTGCTAGAAAATGGGATTAGTACAGCTCTAATGGTAGTTATTGCCAGTGCAAATTCATTGGGCCAAAGGGCTGTTTCTGCACTGTATGCCTCTATTAACTCCATAATTATCAGTGCATAGTTCTAGCAAATGGGATTAAAGGTTATGGGGAGAAAGCTGGAATAGGCTATTGAGTTGGACACTCAGCCATGGTAATAATTAATTGGTGAGCAGCCTCAAAGAGCCACATGACTTCCTCCTAATCCTATCTTCAATGTTTCTATGTTTCGAAAGCTTAGTGAACAGTGCATCCTTGTCTCTGATTCAGAACAGCAGGCATTCAAATCCTGCTTCAGCACAGGATCTCTTCTAAAAATTTCCGTTCAGTACTGAGGCAGTGCTGCACTGTCAGAGGCGCTGTCTTTCAGATGAGATGTTGAACGAACACCTCTTGCAGGCAGATGCGTGCGACCCCACAGCACATTTCTGAATAAGAGTTGGTCGGGGTGAAGTTGAGCTGTGACTGGATGCCCATGTGACTTCTTTTGGCCACTCAACTGATCTTGGCTTAGGCAGCGCTTTGCTGCTGAGACATTCTTGAATAAATATCCTTCATTACTCTCACATTGTGCTGCCAGCAACAGGCATTTTATGATTTAACAGTTGGGAAGTTGCAGAGATGAATCGAATAACTGATTGATGTTTGAGACTGCAGCTTGGAAAATTCGCTGCAAAGTCCTTTTAGCAATGAGTGCTCTTCATTATGACAAAATGTCACAATTTCTAAAGATGTGTTTTGATTATGTAACAATTTCCACACATGGAAATCTTGGCATTATCCTCTTATTAATCCTGTACGGGCTTGACAAATGTTTTATTTTGTTTCTTTGTCTTTGGACCGCTGGTATTTAATTAGAAATAGAGAGAGACAGAGGAAATTGCTGGCACTCAGTTTGTAGTGAGCTAGCTGATCACTCCTGAAGGATTGACAGATGCTAAAATTGGCCTCAGCACCTCTTACGGTTGGACCGGGAGTAAATTTTTATGGAATCCCCACAGTGCTGAAGAAGCTATTTGGTCCATTGATTCTGGATGAGTATATGGAAATTCTGGATGTGTATTTGGAAAAGAATAGAATAGGGGGTTATAGATAGGTCTGTGGATTGATAGATGTGATCGGCGCAACTCGTGGGCTGAAAGGCCTATTTGTGCTGTATTGTTCTATGTTCTGTGCTGTTTCTTTGATAGGGATACCCTCACCTCCCCACCTTATCCCCATAACCCCACATGTCTACCTCCCTAATCTATCTAACCTGTACAACTTTAAATGCTGAGGGGAAATTTAGCATGGCCAATCCACCTTATCCTGCACATCTATGAACTTTGGGAGGAAATCAGAGGACCCAGAGGAAACCCATGCAGAGACTAGGAGAATGTGCACTCTCCTAGTGAGTGAAAGAAATCTCACAACACCAGATTAAAATCCAACAGGTTTATTTGTAGCAAACGCCACAAGCTTTCGGAACAAACTTCCCTTTGTCAGGTGGGTAGGAGTTCTGATCACAAACAAGGCACAAAGACACAAACTCAATTTGCATGAATAACGATTGGAATGTGAGTACTTATAGCTAATCAAGTCTTAAAGGTACAGACAATGTGTGTGGAGACAGCATTAAGCACAGGTTAAAAGGATGTGTATTGTTTCCTAACACAGGAAAGTTAGTGAGATTTTGCAAGTCCAGGCAAGTTGTGGGGGTTACAGATAGTGTGAATGAACCCCAGATCCCAGTTGAGGCTGTCCTCATGTATGCAGAACTTGGCTATTAGTTTCTGCTCAGCGACTCTGCACTGTTGTGTGTTGTAAAGGCTGCCTTGAAGGTTATTCCCACACCCCCACTTCTTGCCTTCAAACAACCACATAACCTCAAACAGACCATTGTCCGCAGCAAACTACCCAGTCTCCAGGAGAACAGTGACCACAACATCACACAACCCTGCCACAGCAACCTCTGTAAGACGTGCTGGATCATCAACATGGATGCCATCATCTCATGTGAGAACACCATCCACCAAGTACATGATACATACTCTTGCAATTTCAGGTAATGTATTAGCATGGATAGAGGATTGGTTAACTAATACAAAACAAAGACTGGGGGAAAGGATGTTTTTCCAGTTGGCGATCAATGACGAGTGGTGTGCCTCAGAGATCAGTGTTGAGACTGCAATTGTTTACGATTTACATCAATGATTTGGAGTTGGAAACTAAGTATAGTGTGCTAAAATTTGTAGATGATACTAAGATGGGTGGCAGGCAAAGTGTGCAGAGGACGCTGAAAGTCTGCAAAGGGATATAAATAATCTAAGTGAGTGGGCAAGAGTCCTGCAGGAGGAGTACAATGCTGGTAAATGTGAGGTCACCCATTTTGGTAGGAATAACAGCAAAATAGACTATTATTTAAATGGTAAAAAATTGCCGCATGCTGCTGTGCAGAGGGACCTGGGTGTCCTTGTGCAGGAATCTCAAGCATTTGGTTTGCAAGTGCAGCAGGTAATTAAGAAGGGAAATGGAATTTTGTCCTTCATTGCTAGAGGGATGGAGTTTAAAAAGTGAGGTTACATTGCAGCTGTATAAGGTGCTGGTGAGGCCATACCTGGAGTACTGTGTGCAGTTTTGATCCCCTTATTGAGAAAGGATATATTGGCACATGGAGGGGGTGCAGAGGAGATTCGCTAGGTTGATTCCAGAGTTGAGAGGGTTGGTTTATGAGGACAGACTGAGTAGATTGGGGATATACTCATTAGAATTCAAAAGAATGAGGGAAGATCTTATAGGAAGAAATATATACGATTATGAAGGGAATAGATAACATAGAAGCAGGGAAAATGTTTCCGCTGGTGAGTGAAAATAGAACTAGGAGGCATAGCCTCAAAATAAGGAGAAGCAGATTTAGTACTGAGTTAAAGAGGAACTTTTACACAAAGGGTTGTGAACCTGTGGAATTCCCTGCCCAGTGAAGCAGTTGAGGCTACCTCATTGAATGTTTTTAAGGCAAGAATAGACAAATTTTTGAACAGTAAGGGAATTAAGGGCTATGGTGAGCAGGCAGGTAAGACCATAAAAAGATTAGCCATGATCTCATTAAATGGTGGAGCAGGCTCGAGGAGCCAGATAGCCCACTCCTGCTCCTAGCTCTTAGTCCTTATGTTTTTATAATTGCTGCTTGCTATCTGTGAGATAATGATCGCATCACGAACTATTCAGGCAATCTTTTGAAGGGACTTTTGTCACTCATGGACCTGTCTTCCAGCAGGAGTCAAAACTGGACTGGCAAGTCCATCACTCAGCTGCTGAAGGCAAATTTAACAGTCCCATCACCAGGGATTGGCTAGCATACTTTAAAAAAAATGGTAAAACACTTAGAGCCACACAGGATGCACAAAAAGATTTTTCTGGTTATAAAGAAATAACCGGTATTGATATCACCTTTAATGACCTCAAAGGTCGCAAAGTATTTCATAACCAATGAAGTGAAGTCACTTTTGTCAAATAGGGAAGTGGCCAATTTACTGGCAACAAGTTCTCACATGGCACTGAGGTCATGACCAAGTCATAGGATCATAGAGCAGGCTATTTTTAAAAAAATTCATTCATAGGACATGGGTGTCACTAGCTGGCCAGCACTTATAGCCATCTCTAGTTGCCCTTGGGGGACAGTTGAAAGTCAACCATATTGCTGTGGTTCTGGAGTCACATATTGGCCAGACCAGGAAAAGACAATAGATTTTCTTTTGTAAAGGACATTAGTGAACAAGATGAGTTTTTCCTGACAATTGACAATTGTTTCATGGTCATCAATATGTCAAAGAAAAGTCAAAGAAATATCAAAGAACAAAACAGCATGGGAAACAGGCCCTTTGGCCCAACGAGCCCACACCACCACCCTGATGTTCCCACCTCTACCCGCGATCCCTGTCCATGTTTATAGATCTATGGATTAAAAACCAAATTTGAGATTTCTTTATTTCTTTATCAATAAATTCTTAATTCCAGATTTTTTTTTAATTGAATTCAAATTCCACCATCCGCTGTGGCAGGATTCAAAATCAGGTCCCGAAGTGCATTAGTTGAGTTTCTGGATGAATATTCTAGCGATATTACCATTGGGCATTGCCTTCCTTTAAAAGAATTTGCTGCATTGAGGATATACCAACAACAATCCCACTCAGGCCCCATCCCTCTAACTCCATGCATTTACCCTGCTAGTCCCCCTGACACTCAGGGGCAATTCAGCATGGTTAATCCACCTAACCTGCACATTTTTGGACAGTGGAAAGAAACCAATGCATCCGGAGAAAACCCAGGCAGACACAGGGAGAACGTGCAAACTCCACACAGACTGTGAGTGACCCAAGCCAGGAATCGAACCCCAGCCGCTGGCGCTGTGAAATAGTGGTGCTAAAGCATGTGCCACTGTGCCATCCTTAGAAAATCCCCCTTATTTTAGTGAAATTGGTTGAGGCATAGCTATTGGCTCCAGGAGAAAATAAACTGTCCTCTTGTATCCACAGAAAGTCCTAAAGTGTTTCACAATGATTTATTTTGCTAATTACAATATTGTTGAAGGAGGTGCTGTGATCATAAAAGTGATGTTTATTGCAGCGGTCAGAAATTAAGAGACATTTGCGTATAAATTGGTCTGAAATCAATATAAAATTGATTGGAAAAGCCGCCTCATTTGCTATTGTACATTAGCTGCTGTAAAACCCCAAAGCAATTTATAATCCAACATTCTTCTTGTTGCAGGAAACTGAAGAATTAGAGGGATGGGTTTGGAACAGGTAGATTTTGCTTGTTTAATCTAGTTTAATTTTTTGACTATGTAGCCGTGAAGGTCGATGAAGGCAACGTAGTGGATTTCTGGATTTTAAGGAAGTGTTTGAAAAAGTAGTACATAAAAGTCTCCTTAACAAAATTTAGTTTAAGTTTGTTTTTTATTATTGCCATATGTTAACACTGCAATTAGTGTGGAAATCCCTTAATCGCCATACCCCAGTGCCTGTTCAGGTACACTAAGGAAGAATTTAGCATGGTCAATGCACCTCTAACCAGCATGTCTTTCCGACTGCAGGAGGAAACTGAAGCATCTGGAGGAAACCCACGCAGACATGGGGGCAACATGCAGACTCCGCACAGACAGTGGCCCAAACCAGGAATCACTTCTGGAATAAGAAGGCCAATGTCCCATTGAAAGTAAAGTCTATTTATTAGTAACCCTTGTCTGCATGTGTTTCCTCCAGGTGTTCTGGTTTCCTCCCACAGTCCAAAGATGTGCGGGTCAGGTTGATTGGCCGTGATAAATTTCCCCTTAGTGTCAGGGGGATGAGCAGGGTAAATATGTGAGGTTACAAGGATAGCGCCTGAGTGAGATTGGGTCGGTGTAGACTCAATGGGCTAAATGGCCTCCTTCTGTACGGTATGGATTCTTTGGAGCCAGCATAGAGTCTGTGGGAAGAGTGGCCTCTTCAATGACTCTATCACAATGGATTTGCTCAGGAACAAATTAGGCCCTTATTGCCTTTTGCTTAGTTTGTGCCTTTTACCATTTAAAAAAAAGCCTCTAAAATCTAATAATCATGATTAACTTTGAAAAATTTACTGATCTCTGTTTTCTCCAATCCCCTCATTGTCACTTTGAAAACCATATTGTGTGCAGACTGCGTGGAAACCATTATATAATGGAATGGAGATATTATTGTCCAGGACTTTCAAAGAACAAAGAGAGCAAAGATCAAAGAAAATTGCACAAGAATTGGCTTTTCGCCTCTGCAACAACCATGCTGCCCAACTGGATTAAAACCCTTTATCCTTCCGGGGACCATATCCCTCTATTTCTATCTTGTTTAGCCAGATGCCTCTTAAAAGTCACTACAGTATCTGCTTCCGTTACCTCCCTCGGCAGTGAGTTCCAGGCATCCACTACCCTCTAGATAAAAAAAACTTGCCTTACACATCTCCTTTAAACCTTGCCCCTCGCACCTTAAACCTGTGCCCCCTAGAAAATGACTCTTCCGCTCTGGGAAAAGGCTTCTGACTATCCATTCTTTCCATGTCCCTCATAACCTTGCAGACTTCTGTAAGGTTGCCCCTCAATCAGTGAAAACAAACCAATTTCTCCAATCTCTCCTCATAGTTAATGCTTTCTTCCCACTCAAATATTTACCAAGTGAAAGAGCCACTTAATAATTAGCTACTTTCTAGAAATAGATTTAAAAATTTGAAGAGAATTTTTTTATCAAAAGCTGAAGACATTGCAGAGGACTTCACAACCAACATTATGACTGTCACTTGCATACAGCTGTTAGAATATTAACCCTTGGATCTGTTGTAGTGTGACCGATGGTAGCAAGCTATAAGTGTCAGCTGACCCAATAAACTATGTAACCAGTGACAAAATAATGTGGTAGTCAGCTGACTCAGTATAAATAAGAACCTGTTGGGAATTGGGAGGAGCTTGGAATGGCCTAGGGTGAGGTGAGTATTGCAGTAATGAATTGTCTTTATTAAAACTTTTTCTTTGAGTTATAATTTAGAGTAAGTCTTGTTTTATTTTATTGTCTACAACTAAAGAGTTCCTTCAGGTGGCTCAACAACCAACAAGGTCTCACCAACAGCAGTAGGGTGAGTGACCAGTGATGTTACTTGAAAGATAAATACTGACTGTGACACTGGGAGAATGCTTAATCCTTCCAATACTCTTCAGAAATAATTACAGTGAGGGGTTTTGCATCCATATTGGATGGGCTTTGGTTTAATGTCTCATTCAAAAAGTAGCATTTTGACGGTGTCATGTTGTAAGCTGAGATGATATGCTCAAATCTGTAGAGACAAGGAAAGCTGGTATTGCTCCCATTGGAGTAGAGAAGATTGAGGGGAGATTTAATAGAGATATAAAAAATCATGAATCTATTTGCTAGAGTAAATAAGGAGAAACTGTTTTCAATGGCAGGAGAATTCAGAGACCACTTAATATAATTGGGGGAAACATAGAAGAAAGTGGCAGGAGGAGTCCATTTGGCCCTTAGAGCCTGCTCCACCATTCATCACAATAGCCTAATCCTGCTTTCTCCTCAATAACCTTTGATCCCATTTGCCCCAGAAAGAACCATTGAGGAAACAATTTTTTTTTATTTTTGTAATTGTCCTGCCTGAAAAGGAAGCAGATTTAACAACTATTTGAAGGGAATCAGATAAATAATTACAAAAGGGGGAAAAAAAGGAAGAGAACTCAAGGGAGGAAGGAAGGGTGGACTAGTGGAAGGGATAATGCAGACTGTTCATCTACCCTTTCAATATGATGTCCAGACGTTCCAAACCATGAAGTAATGGCAAGAATGATGACTTCCTGCCTTGATCCCTCCATCCTGTAAGAATCGGAGCTTCTCATGAATGCATATTTAATGAGATTCCCAGTGCAGGAGCAATACACATCCTGTAACCCCCAACCTCCTGCTTCTATCCCTGCCAAGGAATCACTGCCACTTCCACATCTGCGCCCAAATATGGATTTCAGGATGAAGGATTCAGAGCACAGGGTGGGATTCAAACACACAACCATCTGAATCCCAAAGCAGCAGCATTACCACAGAGTCACACCAACCCCTTTACAGAACTGCGTCGATTTTAAACGCCAGGGTCAATTTCAAGAATCGTAACCGTTGAGACCGAGGACCTCAACAACAGCTGACTTCCGGTAGAATATTCATAGAATCACCATGTAGAATCAGGCCATTCAGCCTACTGAGTCTGCGCCAACCCTCCAATAGAGCATCTCATCCAGGTCTGATCCCCATAACCCCACTTAATAGAGGGTGAATGGAATAGAGGGTGATTTAGCTAATTGGATTAGAAATTGGCTGGCAGATAGAAGACAGAGGGTGGTGGTTGATGGGAGATTTTCTTCGTGGAGTTCGGTGACGAGTGGTGTGCCTCAGGGGTCTGTTTTGGGGCCCCTGCTGTTTGTAATTTTTATAAATGATCTGGATGAGGGTATTGAGGGATGGATCAGTAAATTTGCAGATGATACTAAAGTTGGTGGTGTGGTAGATAGTGAAGAGGGGTGTTTTAGTTTACAGAGTGACTTGGACAAGTTGCAGAGCTGGGCCGAGAGGTGGCAAATGGAGTTTAATGTGGAAAAGTGTGAGGTAATGCACTTTGGCAGGAACAATAAATGTGTAGAGTATAGGGCTAATGGTAGGGCTCTTAATAGTGTTGAGGAACAGAAGGATCTTGGTGTATGTGTCAATAGATCCCTGAAAGTAGGCAGTCAAGTGGATAAAGTTGTTAAGAAGGCATATGGAGTCTTAGCTTTTATTGGTAGGGGGATTGAATTTAGGAGCCGCAGCATCATGTTGCAACTGTACAAAACTCTAGTGCGGCCGCACTTGGAGTATTGTGTGCAGTTCTGGTCGCCACATTATAAGAAAGATGTGGAGGCATTGGAGAGGGTACAGAGGAGGTTTACCAGGATGTTGCCTGGTATGGAGGGCAGGTCCTATGAAGAGAGGTTGAAGGATTTGAGGTTGTTTTCGTTAGAAAGGAGGCGGCTAAGAGGGGATCTTATTGAAGCATATAAGATGATTAGAGGTTTAGATAGGGTGGACAGTGATAGCCTTTTTCCTAGGATGGAGAAAGCTAGCACGAGGGGACACAACTTTAAATTAAGGGGTATGAGTTATAGGACGGATATCAGAGGTAGGTTCTTTACTCAAAGAGTGATTAGGGAGTGGAATGCCCTGCCTGCAGCTGTTGTGGATGCGCCAAGTTTGGTGGCGTTTAAGAGGTTAGTTGATAAGTATATGGATGAGAAGGGAATGGTTTAGTTAGGAGGGGCATTGCTTTTTATTTTGGTCGGCACAACATCGAGGGCCGAAGGGCCTGTTCTGTGCTGTATTGTTCTATGTTCTATATATGTTCTATGTTCTATGTTAATTATCCCACTGATTCCCTAATCTGCACATCTTGGGACACTAAGGGGCAATTTAACATGACCAATCCACCTAACCTGCACATTTTTAGATATTTGGAATATTGGGTGTATTGTTGCATGGAAATCATAGGTGTTGTGTCCATTTCTTTCCCAGTGGCTAGACAGCAACACTTTAATTTGATTTATTATTGTCTAATGTATTAACATATAGTGAAAAGTATTGTTTCTTGTGTACTATACACATAAAGCATACCATTCATAGAGAAGGAAAAGAGAGGGTGCAGAATGTAGTGTTACAGTCATAGCTAGGGTATAGAGAAAGGTCAATTTAGTGCGAGTAGGTCCATTCAAAAGCCTGACAGCAGCAGGGAAGAAGCTGTTCTTGAGTCAGTTGGTATGTGGGCTTTGAATCTTTTTCTTGATGGAAGAGAGAACATGTGGGGTGTGTGGGCTCCTTAATTATGCTGGCTGCTTTGCCGAGGCAGCGGGAACTGTAGACAGAGGCTGGTTTGCGTGATGGATTGGGCTACATTCATGACCTCTTGTATTTTCTTGCGATCTTGGGCAGAGCAGGAGCCCATATCAAGATACAACCAGAGAGAATGCTTTCTATGGTGCATCTGTGGTGGAGGTTTGGCCAACATGCCAAATTTCCTTAGTCATCTGAGAAAATAGAGGCATTGGTGGGCTTTTTTAACTATAATATCAGCATGTGGGGACAATGACATATTGTTGATCTGGACACCTAAAAACTTGAAGCCCTCACTAGTTCTACTTTGTCCCCATTGATATACACAGGAGCTTGTTCTCCATTATACTTCCTGAAGTCAATGACAATCTCTTTTGTTTTGTTGACATTGAGGGTGAGATTATTGTCATCACACCAGTCCACTAGATCCTCTATCTCATTCCTGTACTCCATCTTATCATGGTTTGAGATCAGACCCACTATGGTGGTGTCATCAGCAAACTTGATAACTAAGTTGGAGGAGAATTTGGCCACGGAGTCACAGGAGTAAAGTAGGGAGCTGAGAACACATCCCGCCAGCAGCTTACTTTCAGAAATTTGGGAATTAGAGAGAAGTGTTAGCCTCAGAACGAATGAACAAAAGGAAGAAGCAGATCCCACCAAGTACTAAATGTCTAAGGTGAATCTGAGGCTGATTTGGATCTTGAGGTCTGGCATTAAGCCTGAGTCACATGAAATATGTCAACCCAGCTAATGTACAGGGGTAAGTGCGTATGCGGATCAACAGATGCAAGTGATTATTCTGAAATAGTCTTCTTGATTAAGCAGCAATCAGATAGCCCATTATTAGCAGCCACTCAATCATTAGTGCTTGATTTTGTGGAGTGAGATTCATCTGCATAATGCGAGCGTCTTCCTGGTTTGTGTACTGGGATGTGAGTTGAGAGGTGGGGGAGGAGGGTGTAAATTATGTACAATCAAGAGTGCCTGGTAAAATTAAAGCGATGCAACCACTGGAAAAAAACTGTACATAGAACATTTTTTTCTTTAATGGTTGGCCTTGTAAGTGATTCGAAAATCTTAAATGTATGTCTCAACCTTTGGGGAAGCTAATTACGTGGTGGGAGAAAAAAAACTGGAAAGAATCTATTAAAAGTACAAGAAAATGGAACAGTGCCACATTTCAACCCACTGCTTGCTGGCTGGGGAAGAGGAGGCGGGCTCAGGATACAACAGCCAGGAGATTGACTACAACTAGCGCAGCAGGGCCCTTCTACAAATGAACAGTAATTCCAGCTTTCTCGAAGGAGTTGGCAGGAGAAAACTCGAGGATTTGCTAGCTGGATAAGTCATAAGAAAAGGAAGGAGTTACAATTAGTGTACCTCAAGCCCTTTCACAATCTCAGCATGTCACGAAGCCCATCGTGGTTTAATTAATTCTTTTGATGTTTTGTCACTGTTTCAGACGTAACACATAGGGGAAGGATTTCAAAGGGACCCAACGGGCAACTTCCTCACACAAAAGGTGGCGTGTACGTGCAGTGAGCTGCTAGAGAACGTGATTGAGGCAGTTCAATAGCAACATTTTATAGAATCCCTAGAGTGCAAAAGGAATTCATTCGGCCCTTCAAGTCTGCACTGACCACAATTCCATCCAGGCCCTATCCCCACAACTCCATATATTTATCCTAGCTAAATTTCCTGACACTAAAGGGCAACTTAGCATGGACAATGCACCTAACCCATGTATCTTTGGATTGTCGGAAGAAACCAGAGCACCTGGAGGAAACCCATGCAGGTATGGAGAGAACGTGCAAACTCCACACAGACACTGGCACAAGCCATAAATTGAACCTGGGTTCTTGATGTTTTGAGGCAGCAGTGCTAATGACTTACACATCATATGCAAATTCATGTCGTCCATACGCAACATCAAGCTGTCAGTTCAGTGACTGAGTCTTGATTTATTATATCAGCCTGTACTCTGTGCCTCTGACAATGCAGCACTCCCTCAGCACAACACTGACAGTGTCATCCTAGATTATCTGCTCAGGCCTACAAAGTAGGATTTGAACCCACAGCCCTCATGGCACAGAAGGTTATGACTGAGCACAGCTGACACCTCGGGGTTCCCATATTGAGGCTTCATTTAAAAACAAAAAATTGCAGTTTGGAATCTGCATTACAAGCATCTCTTCTTGTGACTGGATTATCAAGGATCTGATTTTAGTTCTGATATAATGGCAGTGGTGTTACTGAGTGTCGGAAAATCTGCATTGAAGGCAATTTAAAGTGTCCATTAGCCATGCCCTCCACACTCAGAGTTTCCCTGTGTCCAAATGAGTTTTTGTTGGATACCTCCCTACAGTACTGAATTAAGGAACTCCCCAGGTAAGGTACCTTGCTGGGCCTAAACTAAGCAGACTTTTCTTAAAGTTCATTCATGGAACATATACATTGCTGGCTGGCCAGCATTTATTGCCCATTCCTAGTTTCGCTTGGAGGCCAGTTGAGAGTCAACCACATTGCTGTGGATCTAGAGTCACTGTAGACCAGCCCAGCTAAGGATAGCAGATTTCCTTCCCTAAAGGACTTAGTGAACCAGATGGGTTTTTCCAACAGTGGTTTCATGATTATCACAAGATTCCTAATTCCAGATTTTTTTAATGGAATTCAACTTCTACTTTGCATTGGTATTCACGAAGAAGAGGGGCTTGTTGACAGCTCCTGTCTCTGAGGGAGCTGTGGACCAGTTGAGGGAAATATCTATACTGAAGGAGGAAGTGTTAGAGCTTCTAGGTAGCATTAAAACTGATAAATCTCCGGAGCCTGATGGTGTTTATCCCAGGCTGCTTGGGGAGATGAGGTGAAATTGCTGGGCCTCTGATGCAAATCTTTGTCTTTTCTTTGGACACAGGTGAGGTCCCAGAGGACTGGAGAATAGCTAATGTTGTACTGCTCTCTAAAAAGAGTAGTAGGGATAACCCTGGAAATTATAGGCCGGTGAGTTTGACGTCAGTGGTAGGGGATTCTTAGAGATAGGCTATATAGGCATTGAGTATTGCGATCTGATTAGGGATACACAGCATTGCTTTAAGGGGAGGTTGTGCCTTACAAATCTGGTAGAATTTTTTGAGGAGGTGATGAATGGTTGAAGGGCAAGCCATTGATGCCATCTATATGGATTTCAGTAAGGCATTTGACAAAGTCCCTCATGGGAGGTTAGTTGAAGGTCAAGGCTCATGGGATACAAGGACAGGTAGCTAGATGGATAAGTAACTGGCTTAGTAATAGGAGACAGAGGGTAATAGTGGAAGGGTTTTTTTAGCTGGAGGTCAGTCACTAGTGGTGTGCTGCAGGGCTCTTTTCAATTTGTAATATATAAATGACTTGGAAGAGGGAGTAAGTGGAGTGATCAGCAAGTTTGCAGATGATAGAAAGATGGCTGGACTTGCAGATAGTGAGGAGCATTGTCAGCTGATGCAGCAGAACATAGGCTGGTAGCTTGGGCAGATAGATGGCAGATGGAATTCAATCCTGATAAATGTGAGGTGATGCATTTTGGGAGTAAGAATGTAGCAGGGAGGTACATGATAAAGGGTAGACCTATTAAGAGTATAGAAACAGAGGGACCTGGGGGTGCAGGTGCACAAGTCTCTGAAGGTGGCAGAGCAGGTAGAGAAGGTTGTGAAGAAAGCATATGGTATGCTAGCCTTTATAGGAAGGAGTATAGAGTACAAGACCTGGCCTTTAATGTTGCAGTTGTATAAAACGCTGGTTAGACTTCATTTGGAATACTGCATCCAGTTCTGGTTGCCTTACTACCGGAAGGACGTGGAGACTCTGGAGAAAGAGCAGAGGAGGTTTATCAGGATGCTGCCTGGTATGGAAGTTCTGAGTTACGAGGAGAGGTTAGGCAAATTGAGACAGATCTCCAAGGAAAACAAATAGAGGTGTACAGGATTGAGGGGTATAGATAGAGTAAACAGGATTAAGCTTTTTCCTAGGATGGACTCAAATAGCACAAAGGGTCACGGGCTTAGGGTGAGGGGGGTAAGGTATAATTTGGATGCTAGAGGGAGTTTTTTGAGGGTGGTGGGGGTATGGAATGCGCTGCCAAGTAAAGTGGTGGAGGCAGGTACTCTGGAGTTATTTAAGAAATACTTGGATGGGCACATGAACAGAATGGGAATGGAGGGGTATAGAAAACTGATTTAAAATAGGGATCATGAGCCTTGGGAGTCCCTGGGAAGTGTGTAAATAGATGATGATATTGATGTACTTGGTTTTTATCCTACAAGTGCTTGTTGCCTAACAAGGGGCATACATGCAATGGGTCGTAAGAGGGCTGCTCTTGGATTTTTTGAGAGTTGTTTTGTTCTTTGTTCTATCTGTCATAGTGGATCCAAGGTCCCCAGAACATTAGCTGGGTTTCGGGAGTTGCATGTAAGCCAGACCAGGTAAATTCAGCAGATTTCCAAACCTAAAGGATGTGAGTTGTTCTGACAATCAGTAGCTTCTTAATTCTAGACATTTTTATTGAATTCAAATCTCACCATCTGCTGTGGTGGGATTTGAACGCAGAGCATAAGCTGAATTTCTAGATTAATAGTCCAGTGATAATGCCACTAAGCCAATGCTTCCTCTAATAACAATAACAATGTAGATTTTAACATCATCCAGCTATTAAACAATAATTGCAACATTCATTTAACATAATGTGTCTCACTGGAGCATTAAAAAACAAAATTTGATACTGAGACATAAGGAGGTTTTAGAACAGTAACAAAAGAGCTCAATTATAAGACACTCTTAAGGAGTGACAGTTAGAGAGGTTGAGGGAGGGAATTTCAGGGAGTAAAGCTGAGCCCACCAGTGGTGAAGGAATGGAAAGCAGGGATGTGCAAGAGGCCAGAATGAGAGGGGTCAGTGTAGTTGGAGCTTTGTAAGATATGGGGAGGTTACAGCGAATAGAGGGAGGCTATGGAGGGAGTTGTACCCATGGATGAGAATGATAAAGCCTGGAAGTTGTGATCCACTGTGAGCACCAACAGTGTTGGGCGCACTGGACTGCATGTGAGTTAAGGTGAGATGAAGTTTTACAAAGGGTGCAAGATGTCAGGGTGAGGAGAGCATTAGGACATCACCGAATCTCTATCAAAACCATACATTTAAAGTATTGCAGTCCTTTTCATTCCAAATTTTCTTTTGCTAACCTTGTTCAGTGTTGCACTTATGCCTTGTATTCCTCCTTTTCTTGGGCAGCAAAGTGACAGTGGTTAGCATTGCTGCCCCACAGTGCCAGGGACCTGGTTCAATTCTGGTCTCTGGTCTGTGTGAAGCTTGCACATTGTCCCCTGTGTCTGTGTGGGTTTCCTCCCACAGTCAAACTGTGGGCCAGATGGATTGACCATGCTAAATTGCCCCTTGGTGTCAGGGGGACACTGCATTTGCCTGACGAAGGCAGTGTTGAAAGCTCGCAATTTTACTGTCAAATAAATCGGTTGGATTTAAAATTGGTGTTGCTAAATTCTTACCCTGCCAGTCCCCCTGACTCAGTAAATATGTGGGGTATGGGCATTGGTGTTGATTGGAGTTGTGGTCGATGCAGACATGATGAACCAAATGGCCTCCTTCTGAAGGGTGGCATAGTGGCACAATGGTTAGCCTCAGTGTCAGAGACCCAGGTTCAATTCTAGCCACGGGTGACTGTCTATGTAGTTTGCACATTCTCCCCATGTCTGCATGGCTTTCCTCTAGTTGGTCCAGATTCCTCCCACAGTCTGAAGATGTGCAGATTTGGTTGATTGGCCTTGTTAAATTGCCCTTAGTGTCTGGGTTAAAAAAGTAGGTTATGGGGATAGGGCCTGGATGGGGTTGTGGTTGGTACAGACTCAATGGGCCAAATGGCCGCCTCCTACACTTTACGATTCTGATTAATACTGTACCCATGTTCAAATTTCTAGCAAATGCTTCATCTTCTGACCAATCTCTCTGCACACAGACAAACACACAAAACTTTGGTTTCATTGGCTGTGCACAACCTGGGCATTATATCACAATTCAAACAGGTTTTCCTGTTCCCCAAAATGGTCTGACATTTAAAAGACTAATTGGAGATGATTCATTCACTGAAGCTGTTGCGAAGATCAACCATATCTTATGTTCTGCTGAGTCATGCCATACTGCCATCATGTGGAGAGCAGATATCATTACCATTGTGAATTGTGAGGCTGAACAGTGGGGTTTTGTAATTGGTATCTGACATATCCAAATAGGAAAGGGGATTTTGATGAAGTTGATAAGTATCATTCTGGAAAAATAATATCTCCAGTGAAAAAAGCTACTTTTTGCTGGCTTCAGTTTATCTCATAAAATCACAAACATAGAATCCCTGCAGTACAGAAGGAGGCCATTCAGCCCATCGAGCCTGTACCAACCTGAATCCCACCCAGGCCCTATTCCCCGTCAGTCTCATTTACGCTAGCTAATCCCCCTGACACTAGGGTCAATTTAGCAAGGCCAATCAACCTATCCCGTGCATCTTTGGACTGAAATGAAACCGGAGCACCAGAGGAAACCCATGCAGACACAGGGAGAACATGCAAACTTCATACAGACAGCAACCAAAGCCAGGAATTGAACCCAGATCCCCACTGCTGTGAGGCAAACGAAACAGCACAATGGCACAGTGGGTAGCACTGCTGCCTCAGCGCCAGGGACCTGGTTTCGATTCTGGCCTCGAGTGATTGTCTGTGAATGGGACAGTCACAAAGTAGGATAAATCCAATCCAGGCATTTACTGCCCCATCAGTTCCCCTCTCAATCATCAGTAAAGTGATGGGCTGAGTCATCAACAGTGCTATCAAGCAGTATTTATTTAATTCATTAATGGGGTATTATTTGTTGGGCTGGCACTTACCCATTTCTAATTGCCCTTGAACTGAGTGGTTTGTTGGGCTATTGCAGGGGGCATTTAAGAGTCAATCATACTGCTGTGGTCTGGAATCACATGTAAGCCAGACCAGGTAAAGATGGCAGATTTCCATCTCTAAAGGGTGCTAGTGAACCAAATGGGTTTTTAATGACAGTATGGTTTCATGGTCATCATTAGACTTTTAATTCCAGATTTTTATTCAATTCAGATTTCACCATCTACCATTGTGGGAATTGAACCTGGCTCTCCAGAGCATTACTAGTCCAATTACACTAACATTACACCAATACCTCCCTCTGGTTCAGCAATAATCTATGATGTGGAGATGCCAGCATTGGACTGGGGTAAACACAGTAAGAAGTCTTACAACACCAGGTTGAAGTCCAACAGATTTATTTGGCTCTGCCCTTTCATCAGGTGAGTGAGGATTTCAAATCACAAACAGGGCATATAAAGGCACATACTCAGTTTACAGAATACTGACTAGAATGCAACTTGTTACAGCTAATCAATTTACATATTGATGCTCAGTTTGGGGTTTGCCAGGGTCACTCAGCTCCTGACCTCATTACAGCCTTGGTTCAAACATGGACAAAAGAACTGAACTCCAGAGGTGAGGTAAGAGTGTCTGTCCTTTACATCAAAGCCACATTTGAACAAGTGTGGCATCAAAGCCCCCTGGCAAAACTGGAGTCAATGTTAATCTGGGGGGAAATTCTGGTTGAAGTCATACCTAGAATCCTACAGTGCAGAAGGAGGCCATTCAGTCCATCGAGTCTGCACTGATCACAATCCCACCTATCCCCATAATCTCATGCATTTACCCTGACACTAAAGGGGCAATTTAACATGGCCAATTCACCTACCTGGGATATCTTTGGACTGTGGGAGGAAACTGGAGCACCCAGAGGAAACCCACACAGACACCAGGGGAATGTGCAAATTCCACACCCCCCCACAGTGACCTAAGCCAGGAATTGAACCCAGATCTCTGGTGCTGTGAGGCAGCAGTGCTAACCACTGTGCCACTTGGCACAGAGGAAGATGGTTGTGGTTGTTTGAGGTCAATCATCTCAGTTCCAAGACATCACTGCAGGAGGTTTTTCAGGTAGTGTCTGAGGCCCAATCATCTTCAGTTGCTTCTTCAAGGACCTTTCTTCCATTATAAGGTCAGAAGTGCAGATAATTGCACAATGTTCAGCGCCATTTGTGACTCCTCAAATATTGAAGCAGATATCCAGATGCAGCAAGAGTTGGACAACAATCAAACATGGGCTGATAATTGGCAAGTAACATTTGCACCACACAAGCGCCAGGCAATGACCATCTTCAACAAGAGAATCTAACCAATTTGCTTAGACATTCAATGGCATTACCAACACTGACTCTCCCAATATCATCATTCTGGGATGTTATCATTGACCAGAAGTTGAATTGGGTCAGCCTTATAAATACTGTGGTTAAAAGAGAAGGTCAGAGGTTGGGAATGCTGACATCAGTAAATCATCTTCTAACTCCACGAAGCCTTTGTACTATCTATATGAGGTAGGAGTGTAAGGAATACCTCTCAGAGTAATGGGGCATCTACTTAAAACTGAGATGAGGAGGAATTTCTTCTTTCAGAGGGCAGTGAATTGTGGCATTCATGACCACAGAAGCTGGATTGCTAAATATGTTCAAGGCTGAGATTGATTTTTTTTTTAATCAGGAAGGGAATCAAGGGTTATGGGGAAAGTGAGGTTGATGATTATCAGATCAACCATGATGTCATTGAGTGGCAAAGTGTACCAAATAGCCTACTTTGGCTCCTATGTCTTTAGATCTTATGGAGTGTGATGGAATACTTTTCACTCACTTAGATAAGTGAAATTCTAATAGCAATGAGCACTCGCGGTGCCTGCTTGATTGGCACCCCATCCACTACAATAAACATTCACTCCCTTAGTCACCACACACAATGTGCACCATCTACAAGATGCACTACAGTAACGCAGCTTCAACAGCAACTTCTAAACCTGTCATCTATCACCAGAAGGACAAGGGACAGAAACAGCACCAACTGAAACCAAACAAGACCCCATCCTGACCTGGAGCTATATCACCATTCCTTTGCTGGATCAAAATTTTGGAACATGCTTCCTAACCGCTTCTTGCGTGTTCCTACACCACATGGATTGTAATTATTCAAGAAGCCAGTATCTGCCACCTTCTCAATTGTGGATGGACAATGTAGATTGGTCAAGCCAGTAACATCCTTCTCCTATGAAAGAATAATTAGAAGAAGGACTTCTGATTTCCCTGATCAAGCTTCCCACTAACTGACTTTGTCAGTGATGCCTCCTTGGAAGGAGAAGGAAAAAGATTCCAGGACACCACAGTTCAGAAAGAACCTGAAGACGAGGGAGAGGGTGGAGCCTGGAAGGGGCGGACTTGCCTTTGTAGAGAGACTGCTCTTCCCAGTAACGAGTAGGTTCAAATTGAGCATAGCTATTGGTAGACTGGGTGAGGAGAGATTATTTATTTCCCAATTTAAAATAATTGGTAAAGAAACTATGAATAGGAGGAGAATTTTATTTACATAAGTTCATAAGATTTAGGAGCAGAATTAGGCAATTCAGCCCATCTGCTCTGCCATTCCATCATAGCTGATATGACTGAGGATTGAGGGTAGACCATTTAGGACCGAGGTGAGAGCCGGATATAGCACTTGGGGTGAATGGGATCAAAGGTTATGGGGAGAAAAAGGGTTGGGCTGTTTATTGAGTTGGACAATCAGCCATAATCATAATGTATGGTGGAGCTGGCTTGACGGGCTGAATGGCCTCCTCCTGCTCCTATCTTCTATGTTTCTATGATATGTACCTCATTGTCATTTTCCTGCCTTTTCCCCATAAACTTTGGCTCATTACCAATTCATAATCTAACTCCTCTTTAAATTTATTCACTGTCCCAGTATCCACTGCACTTTGGGGTCACAAATTCCACAGATTCACAATCCTTTGGAAGAAATAGTTTCGCCTCAACTCTGTTTTAAATTTTCCACCTCTTCGCCAGCAAGCCTTAACCTTCAGAAAGAAGGTTTGAAGCAAAATCAACAGTAACTTTCAAAAGGAAGCTGGATCTCCATTTAAAAAGGGGGAAAAAAAATGAATTGGATGAATTAGGTAGTTCTTCCAGGATCAAGAACCCTGCTTATTTTTTTTATTCCTGATCCAACTTAAAGAAGGTGCTGAGGCCAATTTTAGCACCTGACTAACTCTTCTGCAGTGGTCAGCTAGCTCAGCACAAACTAAGGGCAGAGTGCCAGCAATTTCCTCTCTCTCTTTTTCTCTTTCTAATTAAATACCAGCGGTCCAAAGACAAAGAAACAAAAAACATTTGTCAAGCTCGTACAGGATTAATAAGAGGATAATGCCAAGATTTCCATGTGTGGAAATTGTTACATAATCAACAACACATATCTTTAGAAATTGTGACATTTTGTCATAATGAAGAGCACTCATTGCTAAAAGGACTTTGCAGCGAATTTTCCAAGCTGCAGTCTCAAACATCAATCAGTTATTCGATTCATCTCTGCAACTTCCCGACTGTTAAATCATAAAATGCCTGTTGCTGGCAGCACAATGTGAGAGTAATGAAGGATATTTATTCAAGAAGTCTCAGCAGCAAAGCGCTGCCTAAGCCAAGATCAGTTGAGTGGCCAAAGGAAGTCACATGGGCATTCAGTCACAGCTCAACTTCACCCCGACCAACTCTTATTCAGAAATGTGCTGTGGGGTCGCACGCATCTGCCTGCAAGAGGTGTTCGTTCAACATCTCATCCGAAAGACAGCGCCTCTGACAGTGCAACACTCCCTCAGTACTGAACAGGAATTCTCAAAAGACATCCTGTGCTGAAGCAGGATTTGAACACCTGTTGCTCTGAGTCAGAGATAAGGATGCACTGTTAACTAAGCTTTAGTTAGAACTACATACTGATAGTACAGGGCAGAAAAGGATCTTCGATTTGTCGAGACTGCATCGGCAATAACTACCACTAAAGTTGCATTAATCCCGTTTTCCTGCACTCGTCCCATGTCCTTGAATGTTATGATATTTCAAGTACTTGTCCAAATACTTTATAAAGATTGTAATGTTTCTGGCCTCCACTCTCCACCTTCCCACACAGCGCATTCCAGCTGCAAGAGTGTGTTGGTTCAACTTCTCATCTGAAAGACAGTACCTCTAACAGTGCAGCACTCCCTCAGTACTGCACCAGAAGTGCCAGATGATAGAATTAATGCTGCCTCCCCAGGCCTGGCAATCCCTGCAATTCTTCAGTATAACTGATCAAAGCATTCACAGTTTGTCAGTTTCAGGGGATAGCACCTCACCGCCCCCTCCCCCCACTCTGCTCACACCTTCTGCTCATTGCCAGATGAGAAGTTGGTTCAACTTCTCATCTGAAAGACAGCACCTCTGACAGTGCAGCACTCTCTCTCAGCGCTGAATGGGAATTCTCAAAAGAGATCCTGTGTTGAAGCAGGACTTGAATGCTTGCTGCTCTGAGTTAGAGACAAGGATGCACTATCTACTGAACCTTAGCTAGAACCTTGCCAAGTTTTAGACATCATTGGAAAGAGAATTTCACTCAGGTTTTTGAGCATATTCCTATCATTAATGGGTTAGATGTCCTTCTTTCCTCAGTTGCTGACTGATTCACCAGCCCTCCCCTGGGAGAGAAAGTAAGACATAGTACCCCAGGTTACCCTAGTCCAACACTGGCATCTCCATGAGATGGTTGAAGACAGGAGTACTCCGGCAGACTGATTTGACCACATCTTATCCAATTTTCTCCCAACCCCACCACCTCCAAACCCAAATCCAACTTCTGGTGAAAATCCTTCTCACTGCCTCTACCAAAAGAACCACATTGACACGGAATTATGGTCAGAAAGTTAGCAGGACTACAAGGGGAGGAATACAGTCCCTTGAGTGTGTTGTGCTTTTCAACTGGAGCATGGCTGATCTGCACCTAAACTCCATCTATCTGAGCAAGTTAGAGTTGATGGGCTGAATGGACACCTTAGGTAAACTTATTTCACAAAGATTATTTCAGGGAATTTTCACAGTAACTTCAGTGCAGTTTTAATACAAGCCTATTTGCGACATTAATTAAAAGAAATAAAATTTTAAATTATATTTTTGAATAATTGGATCATATGACTAGCTAAACCTGTGATGACAATAGTCACAACAATGTAAGACCATAAGATATAGGAGCAGAATTAGGCCAATTGGCCCATCCAGTCTGCTCTGCCATTCAATCATGGTTGATATGATTCTCATTTCCATTCACTTACCTTCACCTTGTAATCCTTGATTCCCTTATTGATCAAAAACCTATCTACCTCTGTCTTAAAGACACCCAATGACCTGGCCTCCACAGTCCTCTGCGGCAATGAATTCCACGGATTCACCACCGTCTGGCTGAAGAAATTTCTCCTCGTAGTTTTAAAGGAGTGTTCCTTCACTCTGAGGAGGTTGTGCTCTTGAGTTCTAGTCTCTCCCACTAGTGGAAACATCCTCTCCATATCCAATCTATCTAGGCCTCTCAATATTCTATAAAATTCATTAGATTCCTCCTCACCCTTCTACATTCCATCAAGTAGAGACCCAGATTCCTCAACTGCTCCTCGTATGACACACCCTCCTTTTGGAATGGAATCATCCTTGTGAACCTCCTCTGGAGCCCCTCCAAGTCCAGTGCACTCTTCCTTAGCGACAGGGCCCAAAACTGCTCACAGTATTCCAAATGGGTCTGAACAGAGCCTTATACATCCTCAGCAGTACACCCCTGCTCTTGTATTCTAATTCTCTCAATGTTTATCTGAATCTTTGATTGAACCTTTAGCATGTTAAATACACTCATTGTCCCTGTAAGTTGGTCTATTTTGTCAATATGCAACTGGTCATAAAATGACAGCTGAATTTGATTTATCAAACTGTTTATTTAATTGTTCTCCTCACATGGGGCTTACCATTTCCAGAAAGGGTGCAGTGCCAATTCTGAAGGAGTCATTTTTGGCTTTTGCAGTCTTATTAATTGAAGTGGTTTGAAAATCATGGCACAACAAACCCCCAAATTTCCCTTGAGAACTCCCAGTGTCTGTGGCTCAGTGCCAGGAGAAATGTCAGAATAATCCTCTCCAGACCCACTGATTTCGCAATCCAAAACTCCAACCCTTCATTGAATCATACATCACAAAATGAGGCTTCCTGACTCTTCATGGCTAGGCTAGTTTATTGAATGTACTATACAATTAGTTCCCCCTACCCTGAGCTCATTCCCCATAGCCTTGCCAACCTTTCTCATTTTATTTAGAGACCCATTTCTCCAAGAAGTTACTGTGTTAAATTATTCAAAGGTGTTCAGCAATGTAAAATCAAATTGGCATTTTAGGTTCATGTCTCAGCCTTACTGTGCATTGGTCAATGAGGGTGCTCTGCATTAAAAATCCATGGGTGGGATTATCCAGCCTTTCCTATCAGCTGGATTTTCCAGTCCTGTCCAAGGTGCTTCCCTGGGTCCTCTCAATGGTCAAGCCACACAAAATGCCATAGACCTCGGCGGGACTGGAAAATCCCACCAGCGGCCAATGGTGAGCTATCACTGCCATCAGAAAACTCGCTGCATTGAGGGGAGTGGAAATGAATCCCAGCCTGTGGATTTTATTCCTCATAAACATTCAGTTTGGATCGACAGCATTCACAGGCCCCGACAATGAGTCTCATTTCTTTCTCATTTGCTCTGATTTGAGTAGTAAGATTTCACAGCGATGGGAAGTTTGTCTGAACTTTTCATCAGTTGAGTTAATGTCAGTGATTCAATGGTAACACTCTTGCCCCAAGGCAGAAGGTTTGGGCCTTAGTGCAGTTTAAAGTTTTTTTGACTTTATTTATTAGTTTCACAAGCAGGCTTACATTAACACTGCAATGAAGTTACTGTAAAAATCCCCTAGTCATCACACGCCAGCACCTGTTTGGGTACAATGAGGGAGAATTTATCATGGCTGATCGACCTAACTCTCACATCTTTGGACTATGGGAGGTCACTGGAGCACCAACAGGAAACCCACACAGTCATAGGTAGAATGTGCAAGTTAACTAATATGGGCCAGTGAAAGATGAACTTGTTCGTGACTGCATTGTTGTCAGACTTTCCAACATAGTGCTGACAGAATTTTTACAGACAAGAGGCAGTCTCGCAGATAATCAAGTGTGTCAGTGCCTTAGGCCAGCTGAACTTAGGAAGTGGGATAGGCCTCTCTTTCATCTGTTAACATACCGAGATTTCAGCCAAGTCCGCTATTAGCTTATGTCCAAAGGCAGCAGCCCCGTGCATTCAATAGCTTGCCAAGAACTGCCAGTAGTCATCATGAGTTGCTCAGACTGAGGCACAAATAAAGCAGCACCAATGTCACCTTTCCCCAGCAGGGGGTGCAGAGTTCCTCCAATATGGAAAGACAGGAAGCTTCAGGTAGTGTTGTAAATTCTGCTGAGCGAAGAAAGCAACAGATAACTCAAAACATTGCACACAAAGGCAACCACAAGATTGATTAAAGGACCATGAACAAGACCTTTGGTCCATCATTAGAAGTTAATCTTACCAACCGTTCACACCATGCACCTGCTGCAGCGAGGTCGGAGAATTTGGCGCCCAGCCAAATCTCTGTTCATTGGATCGGCATGGATAATCCCACCGTCTTAAATGGTGATAACAATCCAGCTGAAAGCTTTAAAACCATTTTTTGCAAAAATGTACTTTATTCAAAAAATATCTATCAGACCAGTACAAACATTCCAAAATGACTATCACACAAAGTACGATAATATTCATTTTCTTTACGTACATCAAGTTACACCATGAGATCCTTCAATGTAGTCAAAGAAAAGTTACATATGTTTTACAATATTCCTTACAAACTGCTTCATGGTGCTGCACTTCTCTGTCAGCCTCAACAGCCTCCCATCCGTTGACTCTGTCTACACTTGCCGTTGCCTCGGAAAAGCAGCTAGCATAATTAAGGACCCTATGCAACCCGGACATTCTCACTTCCACTGGGGAAAAAGATACAAAAATCTGAGGTCACGTACCAATCAACTCAAGAACAGCAGAGTTTTTAATGGACTTACCTCGCACAAAGTTAACCCTTCTCTACACTCTAGCTATTACTGTAACACTACATTCTGCACCTTCTCCTTTCCTTCTCTATGAACGGTGTGCTTTGCCTGGAGAGTACATAAGAATCATAGAATTCCTGCAAAGGAGGCCATTTGGTCCATTGAGTCTGCGCCAATCACAATCCCATCCAGGCCCTATTCCCATAACCCCATACATTTAATCTGCTGCAATACTTTTCACTACATACTAATCCATGTAGCAATAATAAATCAAATCAAATTGTATTGCACTGTGAAAATTATTGTTTTTTTATATGCTATACAAATCAAACATTGTACATAGAGTACATAAGGGAGAAGGAAAGAAAAGGGTGCAAAATGTACTGTTTCGGTCATAGCTAGGTGCAGAGAAGAGTGTAGCTCTTGTGAGGACCATGAATTGTATTAATAAGAATATAAGAACTAGGAGCAAGAATTGGTCATCTGGCCCCTCGATCCTGCTCCACCATTCAATAAGATCATGGCTGATCTTTTTGTGGACTCAGCTCCACTTACCCACCTGCTCACCATAACCCTTAATTCCTTTACTGTTCAAAAATTTATCTATCCTTGCCTTAAAAGCATTCAATGAGGTAGCCTCAACTGCTTTATTAAGCAGGGAATTCCATAGATCCACAAACCATTGGGTGAAGAAGTTCGTCCTCAACTCAGTCCTAAATCTGCTCCCCCTTATTTTGAGGCTATGCCCCCTACTTCTAGTTTCACCCGCCAGTGGAAACAAATTCCCTGCTTCTACCTTATCTATTCTCTTCATAATCTTATATGTTTCTGAGATCTCCCCTCATTCTTCTGAATTCCAATGTGAATAGCCCCAGTTACTCAGTCTCTCCTCATAAGCCAACCCTCTCAACTCCAGAAACAAACTAATGAATCTCCTCTGCACCCCCTCCAGTATATCCTTTCTCAAGTAAAGAGACCAAAACTGTACACAGTACGCGAGGTGTGGCCTCACCAGCACCTTATACAGCTGCAACATAACCTTGCTGTTTTGATACTCCATCCCTCCAGCAATGAAGGACAAAATTCCATTTGCCTTCTTAATTATCTGCTGCACCTACAGACTAACCTTTTGTGATTCTTGCACAAGGATATTCAGGTCCCTTTGCACAGCAGCATGCTGCAATTTTTTACCATTCAAGTAATAGTCCATTTTGCCGCTATTCCTACCAAACCTAACATTTACCAACATTGTACTCCATTTGCCAGACCCTCGCCCACTCACTTACACTATCTATGTCCCTTTGCAGACTTTCAGCATCCTCTGCACACTTTGCTCTTGGTGTCATCTGCGAATTTTGACACACTTAACACTTGGTCCCCAACTCCAAGTTCAATTTGAATTTGGTTTTCTGGAGCAAGCAAGGACCGGATTTGGGTTTGCCCCGTCCAGTCTGCGCGTTGTTTTATTTTATATAATTTTAAGAATGGAGTGGAAAAGAAAGTAATGAATGAGTGGCTTTTGGGGAAAACCTATTCGGGAAAAGGCCACAAGGAGGTGCACTGTCTCAGTCAATATTTCCAAGTTTTCAATTGAGCAAGAGCGGCGGGGGGGGGGATGGACAAAAAGTTCAGCAACTCTTGGAAAGAGAGGAGTAAGTTGTTACAAAGGGGGAAGAGGGAGGATGTTGTTTGGTGCCGGCTGCTGGCACTGAGCTGGGAGATGCAGGGATCAGGATTCACATTGCGTCACGTTGAACTTGGACCAACATTGAGTCAGTCTGGTGGAACTGGCTCTGAAAACTCACATCTGAAAACTCACTCCAGACGCAGCGTGCCAGCGACAGGGCAAGCTCACGGCGGATTACAGCGCGGGCTTCGGGAAGAGGAGGTGAAACTGCAGGAGGGAGAGTGTGTTGGGGGCGAAGATTAATTCCCCCTCCCCAAATAATTGTGCGCCTGAAAGTTTTTGTGCAATGGGAACCTGCAGGACACTGACTCCCATCGCCACAGCGGCACAGTAAAAGACAAGAGAGGGTGAGCTGTTTTCCTTAATGCTTGTGGGAGAGGTGGGGCAGGAGAGCGGATCCTTCATTCTCTCTCTTTCCCTCTCTCCCCCTGCTTCAAACTGATCGCTTCTGATTTCAGGTGACATGTAGCAGTTTCCAAACTTTCGCGTGCAGCTCAAATCTTCCTCCTTTTATTTTAAACAAAACTTAATTTTGCACATTTCCAGCTCTGTCTTCTCAATATACCGCGGCTGCTGGATATCTGAAACATATCTGAAACAGCCAGCATTTTCTAAACATCCTTAACTTGACACTGTAATCTGACTTTCTGCCGAATCAATATCTTACCGCAAAAACTAATCACTGGTTAGTCACTAACCAATTGGTTTTTGTCCAAATTCTCATCAGAGGGATTCTTGCTCCTTAGATTTTCTCTGGTAGATTTTGCTAATTGATTTTATATATAATGTCTTGTCTGGGACACTTCAGGGAACGATTCTAATTTAACGAAGGCTGGAACAAATTTAACTCTTCCTCGCCTGTACAAAGAGGCTGTTCCTATCAGAGCCGAGTGATAGTGGCTTGCAGGAACTCTGTGTATATCATCCACGTTACATTTTCTGTCTACAATCCCAAGGTCTGAGTGTGGCAAAGTACTGTAAACAAGTTAGCAAAAAAAAACAGAATGTCCTTTTTTTTTGTGAGATAGGATTGTTTGGTTGTAAAGTGGATTTAAAGCTTCAGTGTTCAGAGCCCCTTCTCACTGTTGTGATGGGAAGTATCTCTTGATGGTTAAACAAGTCCTCTGTTGCAAGTTGCCTGCATATATCTTGAGTTCAGAAGTGAATATTAAAACGTCTCAAGGCATTGGGTGTGGTTGACCCTTAGCTGTCTCCCAAGTGGCCGAGCAAACCACGCATTTTAATCAAACAACACCAAAGAATATATAACAGTTCAGGAAGAAGGTCTATGAATATGATTGGATGGCATGGTAGCACAGCTGCCTCACAGCGCAGGGACCCGGGTTCAATTCCTGGCTCGGTGTTTGGTATTGTGTTTGCACATTCTCCCCGTGTCTGCCTGGGTTTCCCCCGGGTGCTCCAGTTTCCTCCCACATTCCAAAGATGTGCTGGCTAGGTGGATTGGCCATGCTAAACTGCTCCTCAGTGTTGGGGGGTGGGGGGGAGGGGCTAGCTAAGGTAAATACATGGGGTCATGGGTGAGATTGTGGTTGGTGTAGAGTTGGTAGGTTCAATGGCTTTCTGCACTATAGGGATTCTATTCAATGAATGCCATCTGGGATCAACCAAGATTGTGCATTGAATTGCAGCCTTGTCAATGCCCACCCCCAATCCAAGAATATAATTTTTTATTAACAAGAAAGGATGTAAACTAGGCGATGGGATGATAATGAGGTCTGAGCTGTTTGCCCACACCTTCCTTTAAAATCTCATTTGGTTGGGCGGCATAGTGGTTAGCACTGCTGCATCACAGCTCCAGGTATCCGAGTTCAATTCCAGCCTCAGGGGACTGTATGTACAGAGTTTGCCCATTCTCCCCATGTCTGCGTGGGTTTCCTCTGCGTGTTCTGGTTTCCTCCCACAGTCTAAAGATATTATGTTTGTAATTAGCTTTTATTGGTAGGGGGATTGAATTTAGGAGCCGCAGCATCATGTTGCAGCTGTACAAAACTCTAGTGCGGCCGCACTTGGAGTATTGTGTGCAGTTCTGGTCGCCACATTATAAGAAAGATGTGGAGGCATTGGAGAGGGTACAGAGGAGGTTTACTAGGATGTTGCCTGGTATGGAGGGCAGGTCCTATGAAGAGAGGTTGAAGGATTTGAGGTTGTTTTCGTTAGAAAGGAGGCGGCTAAGAGGGGATCTTATTGAAGCATATAAGATGATTAGAGGTTTAGATAGGGTGGACAGTGATAGCCTTTTTCCTAGGATGGAGAAAGCTAGCACGAGGGGACACAGCTTTAAATTAAGGGGTATGAGTTATAGGACGGATATCAGAGGTAGGTTCTTTACTCAAAGAGTGATTAGGGAGTGGAATGCCCTGCCTGCAGCTGTTGTAGATGCGCCAAGTTTGGTGGCGTTTAAGAGGTTAATTGATAAGTATATGGAAGAGAAGGGAATGGTTTAGTTTGGAGGGGCATTGCTTTTTATTTTGGTCGGCACAACATCGAAGGCCGAAGGGCCTGTTCTGTGCTGTATTGTTCTATGTTCTATGTTCTATGTTCTATATGCATTAACATTGTCCATGTTAAATTTCCCCTTAGTGTCCAAAGATGTGTAGGTTAGGAAGGATTAGTGGGGTACATACATGGGGTTACGGGGACAGGACCTGGTGAGAAGGTCTGTCAGAGAGTCAGTGCAGACTCATGGGCTGAATGGCCTCCTTCTGCACTGCAAGGATTCTATAATTCAATGCGTCAGTGTTGCTGAGGCAGTAACACTCACTCTCAGTGAATAAATATTAACCATTGATTTGAGCTCCTTGCTAGGGGTTGAAAGCATTCCGAAGGGTGGGACTCCCACATGCAGCACTGAGGAGGGAGGGGGGGGGGGTTGCTTGAAGTGCTATCCTATAGATAGGACTTTGTGCCAAGTTCTGATTAGACAAACAGAGTGGCAATAGTGTTGGCAAACAGGAAGGAGGAGATTGAAAGGATTATTTCCTGATTCAGTGCAATATCCGATGATTGCCTTTTTTTTGTTTTAAAGAAAGGCTCTATTTCTGTTAGTTCAGAGTACTGCATGTCCTGTTAACTGGGAGAGAAATCAAACTGAGATATAAATAGCTGGCATTCATCCAAAGTCAATTTGAGGCAAGAATGTGTTTATGTACCTGGATTAATAATCCAAAGGCAGTGATTGTAAATGCAAATTCAGATCTCACCATGGTAGCTGGAGAATTTCATAGAACGTAGAACACTACAGCACAAACAGGCCCTTCAGCCCACAAGTTGCGCGGATCATACACATACCTACCAGGCCAAAGAACTATCTGTAACTCCCAATCCCATTAAATCCCATGTGCTCATTCAGACGTCTTTCAGAAGATCCCAGCGAGTTCTCCTCTACCACCATTGACGGTAGCTGATTCCATTCACTCACCACCTTCTGAGTGAAAAACTACCCCTAACATCTCCTCTGTACTTGCTCCTGTGTCCCCTTGTAGCGACTATTTCAGCCCTGGGAAATAGGGTGGATTCTCGGAGGCTATCTTCTATACCTCTCAACATTTTATTAACCTCTATTGGGTTGTCTGTCAAGCTTTGTCTCTCCAGGGAGAAGAGAGCTAGCTCAATCTATCTTCATAGGGCATGCCTCTCAACCCAGGCAACATCCTTGTAAATCTCCAAGGTATAGCCATGAAAACCATTTGGCCCACTCATGGATATCTTCTCAGGAAGGATTCCTGCTATCGTTATCTGGTCTGATCTACAGTGACTCCAAACTCACAGCTGTGTGGTTGACTCTTAACTGGCCAACGCAGTGGTGACATGTTGGCACAATGGTTAGCAACTACTGCCTCATGGGGATCTGGGTTCGATTCCCAGCTTGAGTTGCTGCTTGTGCGAAGGCTGCATGTTCTGCCTGTGTCTGCGTGGGTTTGCTCCGGGCACTCCGGTTTCCTCCCACAGCACTGGTTAGGTGCATTGGCCACGCTGAATTCTTCCTCAGTGTACCCGAACAGGCATCAGAGTGTAGCGGCAAGGGGATTTTCACAGTAACTTCATTGCAGTAAGTCTACTTGTGACACAAATAAATAAACTTGCAAGTCTCTCACTTGTATTCAAGATCAAGGCTGATTGTTAAGGATGGACTGTAAATACTTGGGATTGCCATTGATGCTTCACCTTGTGGATGAATGAAAAGGGGTGTGCACAAAAATAGAAAAACTGAACCATACAAAAAAAAGAACTATTTCTAAAACATAACAGACAAGTTAATGTTTCCCATACAAATAACACTTCTGAAAGATTTAGATCCAAAATATTGTTAATCTAATAGATAATGGCTGGAATTTTACCACCCTGCCCACCACGGGAATTGGAGTAGGCAAGGGCGGTACGGTAGCACAACGATTAGCACTGCTGCTTCACGGCTCCAGGGACCTGAGTTTGATTCCCGGCTTGGGTCACTGTTTGTGTGGAGTTTGCACATTCTCCTCGCGTCTGCATTGGGTTTCCTCTGGATACTCTGGTTGCCTTCCACAGTCCAAAGGTGTGCAGCTTAGGTTGATTGGCCATGCTGAAAATTGCCCCATAGAGTTGCGAGATGTGTAGATTAGAGGGATAAGGGGGTAAAATATGTAGGAATATGGGGGTAGGGCCTGGGTGGGTTTATGGTCAGTGCAGACTCGATGGGCCGAGTGGCCTCCTTCTGCACTGCAGGGATTCTGTTTCTAAATGGGTGAACAATAGAAAGGTCCATTGACATCGGGTGAGATTTTTACGGTTTTGGGACAAGCGAGGCTGTGAAATCCCAGCCAGTGAATTGGACTGTAGTGGTAAGACTGAAGTAGCATGTGCACCAGAATGGATAGAATAGGCAGATTCTTCTGCTCAAAGGGGTATTACATAGAAACGTAGGAAATAGGAGCAGGAAGAGGTCATTTGGCCCTTTGAGCCTGTTCCGCCCTTCATTGTAATCATGGCTGATTGTCAATAACCTAATCCTGCATTCTCCCCATAACCTTTGGCCCTGTTCACCCCAAGTGCTATATCTAGCTGCCTCTTGAGCACGCCCAACGTTTTGGCATGAGCTGTTTCCTTAGTGAGCCCTTTGGGGTTTTGTGGTTTTCAGCATGGTTTAGTTCTGCCAGAGCACTGGTTAGTATATTTATCAAATTTATTTTCACAGTTTACCACAGTGATTTTTGAACTGCTAACTTTTGGATCACTGTTCCATGACCACAGACAAGCATTGGAAATGTTTTCAGATTTTGTAACGGATTAGCTATTTTTTTAAAAAAATCCTTTTTTGGAATAATTTTGAAACCAGAAGGATGGAAAAATAAATGGGATGCTATTGCACCAATATTCCTCAAGCTAACTACATTTTTCCCTTTTTCCAGCCTTTCTGAGTTTGTGATTGCAAGCGACACAGTGATTAGCACTGCTGCCTCACAGCGCCAGGGACGCAGGTTCGATTCTGGACTCGGGTGACCGTCTGCATGGAGTTTGTACGTTCTCCCCATATCTGTGTGGGTTTCCTCTGGGTGCTCTGGTTTCCTCCCATACTCCAAAGATGTGGAGGTTAGGTGGATTGTCCTTGCTAAATTGCCCTTTAGTGTACAAAGATTTGTAAGTTAAGGGGATTTGCCATGGTAAATCCAGGAGAAGGACAGGTCAGAGAGTCAGTGCAGATTCAATGTGCTGAATGGCCTCCTTTTGCCTTGTAGGGATGCTATGATTTTATGAATTGGAAATAAATAAGATGCTATTTATGGGCCAGCACAGTGGAACAGTGGTTAACATTGCAGCCTCACAGCACCAGAGACCTGGGTTCAGTTCCTGCCTCAGGTCACTGTCTGTGTGAAGTTTGCAAGTTCTCCCTCTGTCTGCGTGAATTTCCACCGGGTGCTCTGATTTCCTCCGACACCCTAAAAATGAGCGGGTTGGATTGATTGGCCATGATCCTAGTGTTAATAGGTAAATATGTGGGGCTACGGGAATAAGTGGGTTTATGATCGGTGCAGACTTGATGGGCCAAATGGCCTCCTTCTGCAGTGTAGGGATTCTATGATTCTGTGATTTCAACTAATCGCACCTTTCTCCATCCTAGCTGGTTTGGATTACAAGAAAATATTGCATTTGGTGCAGTTTTGAAATCATTGGTTTCTTTTGCCCTCCCTGTTGCTGTAATACTCTCTGGATTTGAGCTTGATAAAATGTTTTAAACATGACTGCTTTCATTATCAGACAGTACACGTGACTCCAGCCCCGCACATGAAGTCCTGAAGGAGCTAAGGAGATGGCGGTGTGTGGAAAGTCGCCAGTGTTAAGCTGATGTGGAAGGAGATGGAGAGGATGGATCAGGAAAGTGAGGTTGACCTGTCTAATCTTACCATAACTCCACTGTGGAGGAAGCGAAGGTCAGCTCCCAAATCGCCCAACGGCAGGTCTTTGAATCGGCCGAAGCCCAGGCCATCCTCGTACCAAATCGATGGTGTCCTGGTGACAGACTTCCCGATGGACGGAAATGTCCCTGCCCGGAACGGGAATGTCCGCCCTTCTCCAGATGGCCGGCTCTTGCTCCAGAGGCAGTCCTCCACCCAATCGCTTCCGACGCCCGACAAGCACCCCCTCGTCCTGAGCACCAACAGTGCCGTTTCACTGAAGAACGGAACGCAGCAGATCATCCCCAAAGATTTGGCATCGGGGATTAAAATCAAGAACCACCATCAAAACAGCCAGGTTCCGGAGGCTGCAGTGCGAAATCGGCGGGTTCAGAGCATGGTAGAGACCCTTAGCGCCCCGTTTATACCCAAAATGGAACTGGACGGAGACACGGAATCTGAGCTGGAAAGCCCGGGACAGCTGCGGCGAGGACTCCGATCCACCTCGTATCGAAGAGCGGTGGTCAGCGGGGTTCACTTTGACAACACGTCGAGTGCAAAGAGTAACAACCGCCGGTCCCAGCCCAATCTCCGGACCGTCTTGGAGGATAAGGAGAAGTTTTCCAGCTTGGGCAGAGGAAAGGTAAGTGTGTTTTGGATCAAAGAGTAGTTATCCTTGTTAAAGGACTTGTGCAGTAAGCGGAAATTTTCAAATCTCCTGGCCTCAGACAAGCTGCGGAGGCTGGAGATGGAATTGAAATGTTAAAAGTTGAGTTTTTTTGGCCAAAGATATTGAAGACATGTAGAACCAAGGCATATTAATCAGGCTAATTCGCGAAGCTGTGTAAGCTTCGATAAAAGCAAATTACTGCGGATGCTAGAATCTGAAACCAAAAGAGAAAGTGCTGGAAAATCTCAAAGGGTCATCTGGACTGGAAACATTTGTTCTCCTCACAGATACTGTTGAGATTTTCCAGCATTTTCTCTTTTGATTGCTTAAGCTTGGAGTCTGCTCATTAGTTGCTGTGAACTTGGTGTTTTAGATACATAAGCTGGGGAATGTTGCCGTCCTGCCTACCACAGGAATAGGTGTGGGGGAGGGGTGGACAAAGGCTTGCCAATCTGCCGGCGGGATTTTACAATTTCAGAATGATCTGTTTGAATGGCAGAACAGGCTTGAAGGCTGAATGGCCTCCTCCTGTTTTGTCCACCTTAGGATCATAGGATCCCTCCAGTGCAAAAGGAAGCCCTTAGTCCATCAAGCCTGCACTGACCACCATCTCCCCCAGTCCCCATTCCCTGTGCATCCCCCTGATACTAAGGAGCAATTAATCAGGGCTAGTGCACCTAACCCGTGAATTTTTAAACTGTGGGAGGAAGCCCAGGCAGATACCGGGAGAATGTGCAAACTCCGCACAGACAATGACCAAGGTTGGAATCAAATCTGCATCATTGGTGCTGTGAAACAGCAGTGCTAACCACGGTACCGCCATGCTATCCCACTTAAACCAAGTGAGTTAACACTTGGTTCAAACTGTGAATGAATGTTAGGCTGGGCAAGGTGGATTACTGTTGGAATGGGGGTCAGTGGGCTTTATTTTTCATGACAAATTTCCTGGCAAATTAATCGACTGACCCAGGGGAAATGCTTCACCTGCTGGGGCGTTGGAGAAATCCCACACGTGCAGTTCATTATCTGGGTAGGTCAGGTCAGAAGTGAGCAGTTTATGAATATAACTTGGCACGGTAGCACAGTGGTTAGCACTGCTGCTTCACAGCTCCAGGGACCTGGCTTCGATTCCTGGCTTGGGTCACTGCCTGTGTGGAGTTTGCACATTCTCCCCATGTCTGCGTGGGTTTTCTCCGGCTGCTTCAGTTTCCTCCCACAGTCTGAAAAGTGTTATGCCGTGCGAAAAATTGCCCTATAGAGTCATGAGATGTGTAGGTTAGAGGGATTAGTGACTAAATATGTAGTGATGTAGGGATAGTGCCTGGATGGAATTGCTGTTGGTGCAAATTCTATGGCCTCCTTCTGCACTGTAGGGTTACTATGATAGCTCCCAGTTATGGCTTCAGTATTTAATCTGTGTCCACACTTGAGTTAATTCAGATGCATTTTGTATTAACTTTGGTGCTGGTCCAGTTGAATCAACAATAGGTTTGTTCAATATATTGGTCCTTTGGGCGATGCGGTGGCACAGTGCCTCGCAGCACTAGAGACCCTGGTTCAATTCCCAGCTTGGGTCTCTCTTTGTGCAGAGCCTGCACGTTCTCTCCATGTCTGCATGGGTTTTCTTCAACAGTCCAAAAGACGCGCTGCTTGGCCGTGCTAAATTCCCCCTCAGTGTAACCCGGACAGGTGCCAGAATGTGGTGACTAGGAGATTCTCACAGTAATTTCATTGCAGTGTTAATGTAAATCTACTTGTGACACTAATAAATAAAACTAAACTTAAAAATGACGTCCTCCTTCAATGTCACTCTCTCCTCGCTGGGACTGTCCAGTGCATTAAGTCCCAGCCCTGTTACATTCACATCTTTGACACAGTCCCAGAATGGTTCAGTGGATAGGCATATGGATAGCATTGGAATAGTTTAGGTTAGAGGTCATAAAATTGGTTCCATTGCTTGGCGCAACATCGAGGGCTGAAGGGCCTGTTCTGCACTGTTCTATGTTCTACGGTTTGTGAAATCATAGAATCCTAGAATCCCTACAATGCAGAAGGAGGCCATTTGGCCTATGGAGTGTGTATTACTCTCCAACAGAGCATCTGTATTCTGCCCAGTACCCGTTACCCCATGCATTTATCCCACTAATCCACACATCTTTGGACACTAAGGGACAGTCTATCATGGCCAATCCACCTCACACCTACTTCTTTGAATTGTGGGAGGAAATCGGGGCACCACAGGAAACCGACACAGACATGGGGAGAATGTGTAAATTCCACACAGACAATGACCCAAGGCCGGATATTGAACCCGTGGCCCTGATGCTGCGAGGCAGCAGTGCTAACCACTGTTACATAAACAAGTTAATTTACGCGCAACCAGGTTTTGCCAAGTGAGAAGCCAGTTCTCCTATTTTATTGCTGATGTTTGAGACAGAACACTTGGAGAACTTTCTGTTCTATATTGCTTTGACTTGGGTGGCACGGTAGCACAGTGGTTAGCAATGCAAACGTTTACAGCACCAGAGACCCGGGTTTGATTCCTGGCTTGGCTCACTGTGTGGAGTTTGTGCATTCTCCCCGTGTCTATGTGGGGTTGCTCCGGTTTCTTCCCACATTCTGAAAGATGTGCTAGTTACGTGCATTGATTTGATCTGGATTGTGACGAGTTGGGGAATTTCACAGTAACTTCATTGCAATGTTAATGCAAGTCTTACTTGTGACTAATAAATAAACTTCAACTTTATAATGTGGGCTTTCTTAATATCCTGCTGAAGAGACGTCACAAACAGCTCATCATCACCTTTGCCAAGGGCAACTATGGATAGTGACTCCCACATCCTGCAAGTCAAGTTCAGTTTCCCCTGCTAGCTGGGAATTTCCTCTTTTGGCATCAACTCCCTGCCTCTGGACAAATATTTGCCATTGGAGGAGGCCCTTGTTTGGCTCCTCCGAGTGCGGCAATCTTGAGTGAGCATCTTCCACAACTCGGGGTCAGTATCGAAACACCCAAGCGAAGCTCCCTAGAGTGTCCCTGCAGCAAACTTCCTTTCCCTGACTGTATCACACTAGCCTGCTACAGAAGAATTATACTACTCCCATGATTCTATCTACTATTAGCTTTACCTGTCCACTACTTCCCTCCATTTTATAAAAATATAGAAACTAGAACCAGGAATAGGCCATTTGGCCCTTCAAGCCTTCTCTGCCGTTCATTTTGATCATATCTGATCATCAAATGCAATTTCTTGATCCCGCCTTCCCCCCTATGTCCCTCAATCCCTTTAGCCCCAAGAGTTATATCTAATTTCTCCTTGAAATCACACGATGTTTTGGCCTCAGCTATTTTCTGTGTAATGAATTCCACACATTCATCACTCTCTCTTGGTGAAGAAATTTCTTCTCACCTCAATGCTAAAAGGTTTTCCCCTTTTCCTCAAACTATGATCCTAGTCGGACCTCCTCCTCCCTCCCCCCCCCCCCCCCCCCCCCCCCCCCCCCCCCCCCCCCCACCCCAATGGGAAACCATTCTTTCTGAATTTACTCTATCTAACCTGTTAGAATTTTGTAAGATTCTATGAAATCCCTTCTCACTCTTCTAAACTCCAATGGAAAAAACCCTAACTGACTTAGTCTCTCCTGATATGACAGACCTGCCATCTTGGGAATGTTTGATGAACTTTCGCTGTATTCCCTCTGTAGCAAGGACATCCTTCCTGAAATAAGGACATCAAAACTGCACACGGTATTCCAGGCGTCACCAATGCCTGAACAATAGCCCTGTCAGCAGAGTGAGGGTTGATGTTTCAGGAGATGAAAATGGCCATGTGCCACCATGCACCAGCGCAGTGTTCTGACTATCTTACCTTAGACACTTTAAATTAACTGGCAAAAGGATCTGAAAGGGAGATGAGATTTTTATTCTTTTATGCAACAAGATTTGATGATCTGTCATATGTTCCTTGAAAGGCTGGTGAAAGCAGAGTCAAAGGTAATTTTCCAAACACGAATAGGATCAATACTTGAAGAGAGTGGAACTAATTGGATTGTTCTTTCAAAGAGCTGGCACGGGCACAATGGACTGAATGGCCACCCTTATGATTCTAAATCTGACCAGACTGAAAGCTACCCTTTGAAGTTATTCTGGCCCTTTTTAATCAAGGATTGACCAAGTTGTTACCTATACGTCAGTGCTGGTCCTACTAATAGGAGCAGCACAGCGGCACTGCTGTTAGCAGTACTGCCTCACAGTGCCAGGGACTCGGGTTCTATTTCTAGCTTGGGTCACTGTCTGTGTAATGTCTGAACATTCTCCCCTGTTTGCAAGTGTTTCCTTTGAGTGCTCTGGTTTCCTCCCACAGTCCAAAGATGTGCGGGTTAGGTTGATTAGCCATGCTAAATTGCTCCTTAGTGTCCCAGGATGTGTAGATTAGAGAGATTAGTGGAGTAAACATGTGGCATTATGGGGATTTGATTTGATTTATTATTGTCACAATTATTAACATATAGTAAAAATTATTGTCTCTTGTACACTATTGCATGCGGTCAAAGCATACAGTTTATAGTGAAGGAGATGAGACAGTGCAGAATGTAGTGTTACAGCTATAGCTAGGGTGTAGAGAAAGATCAAATTAATGCAAGATAAGCCCATTCAAAAGTCTGACAGCAACAGGGAAGAAATGTTCTTGAATTGGTTAGTATGTAACCACAGACTTTTGTATTTTTCTCCCGAAGGGAATAGGTGGGTGTGGTCTTGAACAGAGCAGGAGTTAGACCAAGCTGTGATACAGCTAGGATAGGGCCAAAGTGAGCTTGTGTCAATGGGCCAAATGACGACCTCCTGCACTATAGGGTTTCTATGTTTCTACAAGCATCTGCCGGCACAAACCCAAACTGGCCAACCAGGGCATGATTGTGTCACTTTGTTGGTCCTTCAGTTCCACAGTGCTCTCTATGTCTGGACTGTCACCCATGGCAACAGTGCTACTAATTGAAGTGCTGGACTGAGTAATCCTCACTATTACAGATTGCTGCTCTAAAGCAGTGAATCATACCCCAACCCTTTAATGTAAAACAAGAGAATGCCGACTTTACTCTGTAATTACTGACTGGATAATGAAATGATTGGAATGCGTGGCCCCCTTGTACTGGATGAAGTTCAGTTTCCCCCCTGTGTTATTAGGCTCCGGTGACCACTATGATGTGAACAGATGCACTCAGAACATTGTGCTGACCACAATCTGACAAATGTGGAACAGAATCATTCTAGTCTACTGTTTGTAGCATTACTGTGAAGATGTCAGTGTAAATTCATAAGCACTTTACTTCCAATAAAGACCTTTACTCAAGACAATCACTTTGTGGAGATTTGACTCCAATATGCTGCAGCACTCCCTGTGTGCTACTAAAGGCGTACTACATCGACAAGAGGTACCACCTTTTAAATGAGCTGTGGAATTCAATCCCGGGCCCGATAATTACATTTAATTTGTATCTAAAATACTATTTAAATATTAGCACCTCTTCCCAGCCAATTTCCAGTGCTGCGCAAATGTGCCCGAAGTCCAGGTCTGGGAGGCGCAATCACTGTATGAACGCTTGGGAATCACAAGAACCAGCTGATACGCAATTCTCCCAGCGCGGCAGGATGGGAGAATCGCCCCTAGAATCATTATTGTACAAATAGTAACCATTTGGCCCATCATGTCTGCACTGGTTCTCCAAATGATCAGCATGGTTGAGTGCCAATCTCCCTTTCTTTTCCCTGTAGCCCTGCACTTTGGTTCTATTCAAGTAATCATCCAATGCCCTCTTGAATGCTTCAATTGAACCCGCTTACATCAAACACTCCCAGGCAGCGCATTCCAGACCCCAACCACTGGCTGTGTGAAAAAGCTTTTTCTCATTTGCTCCTTTTGCGAATCACTTTAAATCTGTGCCTTCTTGTTTTTGATTATTTTGCAAGTAGGAACGATCTCTCCCAGTCTACGCTGTCCAACCTCCCTCATAATTTTGAACATCTCTATCAAATCATAGAAACCCTACAGTGCAGAAAGAAGCCCATTGGTCTGTCGAGTCTGCACTGGCCACAATCCCACCCAGGCCCGATCCCATATCCCTACATATTTACCCACTAATCCCTGTAACCTACGTACCTCAGGGCACTAAGGGGCAATTTTTAGCATGGCCAATCACCCTAACGCACACATCTTTGGACTGTGGGAGGAAGCAAGAGCTCCTGGAGAAAACCCATGCAGGCATGGGGAGAACGTGTTAACTTCACACAGACAGTGTCCTAAGGCTGGGAATTGAACCTGGGACCCTGGTGCTGTGAGGCAGCAGTGCTAACCACTATGCTGCCATGCCACCCCTCTTCTTGGAAGTTTCATCACCGATTTGGCTCATGCGACAGCCCTGCCCCCTTACTCCTGTCATTGGTTGCTCATCTATCTTCCCACATCCAATCAGGTAACAATTAGTTGCTTTGTTTCTTAATGATTGGCTGGTTCATGATTATCAGTCAAATAGGACAACACGGTGGCACAGTGCCAGGTCCTGGGTTCAATTCCCGGCTTGGGCGACTGTCTGTGTGGAGTTTGCATGTTCTCCCCATGCCTGCATGGGTCTCCTTTGGGTGTTCCAGTTTCCTCCCACACTCCAAAGATGTGCAAGTTAGGTACTTTGGCCAAACTGAATTGCCCCTCAGTGTCCCAAGAAAGTTTAAAATTTATTTATTAGTGTCAGAGTTGTCTTACTTTAACACTGCGATGAAGTTACTTTGAAAATCCCCTAGTCGCCACACTCTGGCATCTGTTCAGGTACACTGAGCAAGAATTTAGCACGGCCAGTGCACCTAACCAGTATGTCTCGGACTGTGGGAGGAAACTGGAGCACCCAGAGGAAACCCATGCAGACACGGGGAGAATGTGCAAGCTCCACAGAGACAGTGACCAAGCCAGGAAGCAAACCCCGGTCCTGATACTGTGAGGCAGCAGTGCTAACCCCTGTGCCACTGTGCCACCCTATGTGTAGGTTAGGGTGGGTAGTGGGTAAATGCATGAGGTTAAGAGAAAGGGGCGGGAGTGGGCCTGGGTAAGGTGCTCTTGGCCTCCTTCTGCAATGTAGAGATTCTATGATTTATTCTATTCAATGAAGTAACATATAGCTGTTTCCTTACAACTAATAGATATAAGTATTCAAAGAAAATTAAATAAAAGTCTATTACTCCAATCCTTCTCTTTTTTTTTCTCTCTCTGGAGTTGCTTGTAGCAGTGTTCTGCAGATATATTGTTCATTCCTGGGGACTCCAGAACAATTCTGAAAGATTGGCAATATGTCCCAAACATTTATAACAGATTGTGTTCTCCAGCTCCCATTTGAAGCCATTTTTGGTCCAATGCGCGTTGGATAATAGATGACTAAGAGTGAAACTGAAGACAGTAATTGAACCGACGATGTTCTGGAGCTCTGATAAACAGCAAGATGAAAGTTGGGACAATTTACAGCAAGAGATTCCAAATTCAATTACTGCCTTACATCATTTCAACTCACTTAGCATTCTTTCCAGGCCCAGTATAAAGCTGACATGTTTTTTGGTGTTATTGACGACTGGACTGATCCTGTTTAAAGATGAAGGTGAAAATATATTGTCACACACACGCGCACACACACAGTCACACACATACACGTACATGTTTGCAACCAGGCGTGCACACACATATATTTCCATTATCACACACACATAAGCATATATACATACACACATACACAAAATGCTTGTCCACTAACAAGCACACACACAGACACATATATCCACACACAAATGCACACAAACAGGCACACATACACATCCACTATCATGCACACACATATATACATGTCTATTATCTCACACACACACACGCAAACATACACAAATATATGCCCATTAACGCACGTGACACACACACACACGTGCGCGCACACACACACACACACACGTGCGCGCACACACACACACACACACACGCGTGCACACGCACACGCGTGCACACACACACACGCACATGCGTGCACACACACACGCGCACGCACACACACGCGCGCGCGCACACAAGCACACACACACAAGCACACACACGCGCGCGCGCACACACGCGTGCGCACACACACACGCACACGTGCACACACATAGTGAACAATGTTTTGATAGTGGCCCCTCCCTGTGATTCTGGCCAGCATTTCACTCTCATTCAACATCACCAATAAGAAAGCAGATGATCTTAACACTGTCACATTGCTGTTTATGGGAGCTTGCTGTGCACAAACTGGTTGCCACATTTCCTGCATTACAACAGTAACTAGGCTTTGAAAGTACTGCAATGGCTCCGTATCACGTGCTCCGGGTTGTGAAAGGCACTACTGAAATGCAGCTCCATCTAGCAGCACAAAAATATTTATCAGGGGAACTCATTTGCCAATCAGCCTCTCCCTGCCTTGAATTAAGTTTTATTGTGCAACCTAATGACACATTGGCTGAAAAACACTGTGTAATAGTGGGTCAGGAAGATCCCAGGTGCAATCCTTCAGCCTTTGCTGATGCGGAATTTATTTGTCTTCCCAGAGAAGCTGAGAGAGTGAATGGAAATAATCGGCCGGGATTCCTGTTGCCACTTCCTTTCCAGAGCAGTTGACAGATGAAGTACAGTTGGCCACAGCTCTGGGCATACCAGAGAGTTTACAATTCACTGATACTCACTGCAGAGGGCTGACATTGGAGAGGGAGTTCGAATGAATTTTGAACATTGTCACACAACAGTCTCTCTCTCTCTCTTTCCCCCCTGCCCTGTGGTTCTCTCTCTTTCTCAGCCTCTCATTTCCCAGAGGGGACGACGGGATTAAGGGGGGAGAAAATTAGAGTGGGCGGGACAGGGAGATAAGAGTTTTTGTGGGGGGGGGAGGCGGTTATGTCGGTTTAATTTTTCACAATGCGGAGTAGTTATGTGGTATGCGCTGGCTATGTTTTGGAAACATGCTGAGTTGCTGGAACAGCTGGGCCATAGCTGGCTCCTGCATTGGCAAATGAAGCTTCCTGCAAGTGTGGGGATGCTGAAACTTGCAACGTTTTTCATCGTGTTTCGTTACGTTGCACAGGACAACACCTTCCATATTCTTGTTGAGTGTTCTCTCTCTCTCTCTCTCTCTCTCTCTTTCTGTACCATTTCTGTCCCTTTTTTCCCTCCGATTCTCTTTCTCTTTTTCCGTCACTCCCTTTTTGTCTTCCTCTCTTTGAGAAACTAAGAGAAAGAAACAGTGACTGTGTCTCTCTCTGTTTCACTTTTTTCTCTGTGTCCTATTGTCTCTGCCTGTAACGAGACATTCTCAACCTTCTGCTTGGGGTCGTTTCACTGCTGGAGCAGGCGATGATTGTAGGAGAAGTGTTTCTTGCGCTGGCACCATCCAATATATAAAATTCAGCAGAAGGGAGGCTGTGACCAGCGTTTACTAACTAATGGTGAATTGACTTCTGAGAAACATGGAAACTAGAAGTGAGACACTGGGTGGCACAATGGATAGCGCTGCTGCCTCATGGTGCCGGGGACCCAGGTTCGATTCCTCGCTTGGGTCACTGTCTGTGGACATTCTCCATGTGTCTGCGTGGGTTTTCTCTGGGTGCTCTGGTTTCCTCCCACAATCCAAAGAAGTGCATGTCAGGTGAATGCTAAATTGCCCCTTAGTGCCAGGGCGAACCTGTTACGGGAAATGCAGGGGGTTATGGGGTTAGGACCTGGGTGGGATTGTGGTTGGTCACATTTAATGGGCTGAGTCAGTTGGGCCAGCGGACTGACGAATGGCAGATGGAGTTTAATTTAGACAAATGTGAGGTGATGCATTGTTGTAGATTGAATCAGGGCAGGACTTACTCAGTTCATGGTAGGGCATTGGGATGAGTTACAGAACAAAGAGATCTAGGTATACATGTTCTTAACTCCTTGAAAATGGAGTCATAGGTGGACAGAGTGGTGAAGAACACATTCAGCATGCTTGATTTCATCAGTCAGAACACTGAGTACAGGAGTTGGAATGTCTTTTTGAAGTTGTACAAGACATTGGTAAGGCCACATTTGGAATACAGTGTGCAATTGTGGTCACCCCATTATAGAAAGGATATTATTAAACTAGAAGGAGTGCAGAAAAGATTTACGAGGATGCTACCAGGACTTGATGGATTAAATTATAAGGAGAAACTGAGTGTCTGGAACAAGCTGCCAGAGGCGGATGCAATTTTGTCTTTTAAAAAGCACTTAGATAGTTACGTGGATACAATGGGTGTAAAAGGATGTGGACCAAATGCAGGCAATTGGGATTAGCTTAGGGGTTTTAAAAAAAAAGGGCAGCTTGGACAAGTTGAGCCAAAGGGCCTGTTTCCACGCTGTAAACCTCTATGACTCGATGAATGATTTCCTTCTGCACTTTAGGATTCTATGATTCTATGACATTTGCCCTATGAGCCTGCTCCACCATGCATTTTGATCTTGGCTGATCATCGAGTTCAATAACCTATACTCCTGTCCTTTTATATCCCTTGATCCCTTTAGCCTCAAGAGCTATATCTAATTTCTTCTTGAAATCACACAAGTTTTGGCCTCAACCATATTCTACGGTAGTGAGTTCCATACATTCACTATCCTCTGGGTGAAGAAATTTCTCCTCACCACAGTTCTAAAAGGTTCATCCCTTGTCCTCAAACTATGACCACTAGTTCCCTCATCGTTGGGAGAAACAGAAAGAGAGTTCCAAAGACTCTAGACCCACTGAGAGAAAACATTTTGCCTCATCTCCGTTTTAAATGGACAACCCCTTACATTTAAACAGTGACCCAGTTACAGATTCTCCCACAAGGGGAGGCATCCTCTCCCCATCCAGTTCATGTTTTAGCATCTGTGTATGGCTTCGTGGATTCCATCCATGCCTCTTACTCAGACAGTTACAGATTTGCAAGGCTTGAGTTGAATATTCTAATCTGCCAAACGCTGACGGAGTGCTGCCTCACACCGCCAGGGAGCCAGGTTCAATTCCAGCCTCAGGTGGCTGTTTGTACAGAATCTGCACATTCTCCCCATGTCTGCATGGGCTTCCTCCGGGTGCTCCGGTTTTCTGCCACACCCCAAAGATGAGTGGGATAGAACATAGAACAATACAGCACAAACAGGCCCTTCGGCCCACGAGTTGCGCCGATCACATCTATATCTACCAATCCACAGACCTATCTATAACCCCTTATCCCATTCGTTTCCATATACTCATCCAGAAGTCTTTTAAAAGACCCCAGCGAGTTTGCCTCAACCACGTCCGACGGCAGCCGATTCCATTCACTCACCACCCTCTGAGTGAAAAACTTACCCTTAACATCCCCTCTGTATTTGCTTGATGTTTGATAGGTTGATTGGCTGTGCTAAATTGTCCTTTAACGTTGGGGGAATTAGCATCAATTACATTGGTAGGACCTGGGTGGGATTATTGCCAGTGCAGCCCGATGGGCTGAATGGCCTCCTTGTGCGCTGTAAGGGTTCTAAGTTTGTATCTTTTGAAAGAGTGGAATCAACCAAGGCTTTGTTTGCCCTCTCAGATGGATGAACTGATCTGACAGCCAGACTTAAAGAAGAGTAGGGGAATTCTTCTTGTGTCTAAGCCATCATTTATCCCTCATCCAAAACATTCTCTGGTCATTTATTTCATTTCCGCTTGCTGTGCTCAAAATGGCTGCTCTGTTTCCTACATTTGTGTGGAGATGCTGGTGTTGGACTGGGGCAAACACAGTAAAGAAGTCTCACAACACCAGATTAAAGTCCAACAGGGTTTATTTGGTAGCAAAAGCCATTAGCTTTCAGAACGCTGCCCCTTCATCAGATAAGTGCGAGTTCTGCTCACAAAGAGGGCATATAAAGATACAAACTCAATTTACAAAATAACAATTGGAATGCAAGTCTTTACAGGTAATCAAGCCTTAAAGGCACAGACAGTTAGTGAGATTTTGCAAGCCCAGGCAAGCCGTGGGGGTTACAGATAGTGTGACATGAACCCAAGGTCCCGGTTGAGGCCATCCTCATGCATGTGGAACTTACTAACCGCCCTGGCTGGAGACAATATGCACCTCTTTAACCTGTGCTTAACCCTCTCTCTACTCACATTGTCTGTACCTTTAAGACTTGATTACCCCTGTCAAGACAAGTATTCCAACCATTATTTTGTAAATTGAGTTTGTGTCTTTATATGCCTTGTTCTACTGTGCAAAAATAGCCTGGACTACACACTCCACCTTGCCGTTGGGGTCAGGATGGGGGCAGGCATCATTTTGGCACAGATATGAGAACACTGACAGATGACACAGTGGCACAGTGATTGGCACGGCTGCCTCACAGTGCCAGGGGACCCAGGTTCGATTCCTGGCTTGGGTCACGGTCTGCGTGGAGTTTGCACAATTTCCTCCCACAGTCAGAAAAATGCGCTGGTTAGGTGCGTTGGCCATGCTAAATTTTCCCTCAGTGTGTCTGAACAGGCACCGGAGTGTGTGACAACTTCAGTGCAGCATTAACGTGAACCTACTTGTGACGCCAATAAATAAGCATTAAACTAATGCAAAAATGCAAAACTGTTCAGGCACTGATGTTATCAGCCATCAAAACCATATGTATGCATCTACACGAAGCCAAAATACTTCTGTGACTCCTTTAAAGAACCTTGCTACTTTAACGAGTGCTGCTGACTGTGAATTAAACAGACGGGCTGTGGCTGTTACAAGTTTGAAGGATTCCCAGGAAGCTGGCAGCTTTTCCTCCGCCCCTCCTGGGCACTTTGCCCAGCACAGTGTTCAACACCATCGCAGGGTAGCACGCTGGGAGGAGGCATTCTGCTGAGATGGCGCCAACTCCCAGCATTCTCTCTGGGACCGCAGTCCATTGCCAAATTCAGCCTCCTGTGCTCACTGGTGCCTGGCCAGTGTGGGAAACCTGGTGCTGCTGGCAAATTGTCGGCCCCTTTCTGTTACAGCATTGTGCTCCAATCAATCTTTTTCACTGAAAAGGAAGGGTTCAAAGGTCAAAGTTGCTGCCATTGTCACCATCACACAGAGAGGCTTCTGGGAGGCAAAGTCTGGGGTGCAGAGAATCATAGAATCCCTCCAGTGCAGAAGGAGGCCAATTGGCCCATCGGGTCCACACTGACTCTCTGACAGACCATCGCATCTAGGCCTAATCCCTAAAACGCTACATATTTACCTCACTAATTTCTGCTCTAATCTGTACGTTTTTGGTCACAAAGGGGCAATTTAGCACGGCCGATCCACCTAATCTGCACATCACCGTGATTACCACTGCTGCCTCACAGCACCAGGGATCGGGGTTCAATTGCAGCCTTGTGTGACTGTGTGGAATTTGCAAGTTCTTCCCGTGTACGTGTGTTTTTACTCCGGGTGTTCCGGTTTCCTCCCACAGAGCGAAGATGTGCAGGTTAGGTGGATCGACCATGCTAAATTGC